>PNEQ01025217.1:0-15487 GCA_003012365.1 Medauroidea extradentata | reverse complement strand
CAGGGTCCTAGCAGGTAGAAATACTGGTGCAGTATCTTCACGAACATGTAATGAAACCTTACTCCCAGTAAACGTTCCCAAACCCTCATCAAACAAGGTAGGGTACTGTTTGGTAATGACATTCAGCACTGACCTGTCTTCATCTGAAGAAACTCTGATGTTGTTGAGACTTGGTTTTGGCAACTCCAAGGCATCGTACTAATCCCTGCCTAGAAGTGGAGGACCTCCATTTGGGACTACAAACAAATCCAGCTCCTTTGACTTGTTAGCCTTCACTTGCACACGCACCCGAATTGTCCCACATGGTTGTATGACACCATTTGTATACGACTTCAGGCGAACACGAGTTGATGACAAGGGAAAATTTGAAAACAGTGTCTGATACATGCTTTCTGAAATCGCCGATATAGACGCACCACTGTCAATTTCCATATTCAGCAAAACTCCACCCACTGACACCTCCATCATCCAAGGTCGTGGCCTTGTTGCTGACCCGCACAAATGGAAAACTGGTGAAAATTCTTCATCTGACACATTTACACTTTGGTTAGCAGGATCTTCGTACACAACATAATTATTTCGACTGACGGAAGGCTCGAGCACATTCGTTTTAGATGTCCTACACGTTTACAGTTGTTGCACTTGTACCTACGGAATTTACAGTCTCTCGCATAATGATTTGCATTTCCACAACATAAACAACCTTGCCGGCCCTGGGTTCTGGCGCTGTCTTCTTGAGGACGTGTTTTCACCATGTGGACATTTAGGCCTACTGGTTCTTCAGTTAGTAATGGCGAACATGGTGAATTTTCCACCTCCATAGCCTTCGTATGTAGAGCTGCATTTCCAACGGCCGCTTCATATTGCACAGCTACGCCGACTGCCTTTTCAAAAGTGAGTTCGTCCGTTTCCAAGTAGAGCCGTTGAGTAATGTTCCTGTCCCTTAACCCTACCACAAACTGGTCGCGCAAGGCGGCATCTAAAAAGGTCCCAAAATTACAAGATCGCGTTAATTTACGCAAATTCACTACAAATTCAGAAACTGTTTCATGCTCTTGTTGAAAACACTTATGAAAGTTGTGTCGCTCGGCGATCACCGACGGCTTTGGAGACAAATGGCTTGTCAACAAAGCGACGAGCTCGCTGTAGGGGCGCTCAGATGGCTTCTTAGGCTCACACAAATTACGCAGGACTCCATAGGTTTCCTTTCCAACGGACGATATTAAGATTGCACACCGTTTAACTTGATCTTCTGGCTTGTCTCCCCCGCCGTTAGCGATGAAAAGCTGTTCCAGCCTTTCAACATAAGAATCCCACGTGTCCTCGCCGGGCGTGAAACTTTCAACCTTGAATCCCGCCATTCTTAACCAATATATTACACCGACCGTAAATTACACGAACGGGCTGATCCCATCCTCGTCGCCAATGTAATAACTTCGTGGTACTTAACGGTACAACAACAGATACGTTTTTATTTGTCACTGACACGCCTGCAGCTTCTAGCTGCCATAACGGAACTGCTGTGTCCGGATGTGCGTTGCCAACTTGCCAGTGCATAATATACCACAAGTGTGTTAAATTTTTTTTATACACCAAATAATTTATTTGTGACCTTGAAAATGATTACTTTTTCCCCCCATAGATATTAAAAAATAATTTGTTACAATATCTATAGGCCTGTCACTATGAACGAATTTTATTTGAAACCAAAATATCTAGGGTTGCCGTGGTGGCTTTGATTGTGACTGTCGAGCTAAAACGAGCTGGCAGTTTGTGACCACGGTGTCTCTGACGTGTGTTGCGATTTGCGAATGCGCAACATCTCTGAAATAATTTGCTAACTTTTTTGACCGGCAGGCCAGTATCGGCGACCATATAGTGAGAAACATTTTAAAACACTAAAGTGGTTGTTCCATGGCATTAAACAGCATCTCTGTCCCTCTTTCCTAGTATTATGTCATTAAAAATATCTGCGTAGTTATTCGTAATTGATGCTCGGAGTTGTTAAATAGCTTTCAAATAAATGTCTATCATAAAAGTTTACACGTATATTTGTTCTACATCACTGTACCAAACAAACACTTCTTACCATTTAAGGAAATATAAAGTAGAAAAATAAGGAATAACTGTTATTTTTGTAGTCACTATTTCGATCTGGTTCGTATTCAGGCTGTTCGCGGTTGACAGATCACGTTTGTGGATTATGATATTATCACTTGGTTTAGTTTTTTAAAATGATAAATAGTGTAAGAATGAGTGAATTAATAAAATATTTGAATTCCTAATTTTTTATCTTAAAAATTTGCTTGAGTAGAGCATAAATACAACTAACTATGACAATGTTAATTGTACATGTAGACTGGATATGTACTATAGGCCTATCGTTTATCTTAAAATTCGCTTGAGTAGAGCATAAATACAACTATCTATGGCAATGTTAATTTTACATGTAGACTAAGGATATGTACTATAGGCCTCTTTACAACTAGAATATAAGCGATGCTTTAAATAGTGTTCAATAAACCATGGACAGTCATTAAATGGTTAATATTTACAATTCTTAATGTGGGTATTCAATTGTGCGTTTAACGACGGAAATTGTATAGCCACTTCTTGTTATAACTAGGGACCCCTAATTTTCGCGAAAAGAATTTTGCTCCACTTTGTTTCAGTGACTTACGATCACATCATCAGCTCTGCTTCATAACCAGTAATTGGACGTCATAGCTGTAACTTATCTTGGGGTTTTACTGGCAAATCACAGACTTGTGAAGTTGTAGTAACGTTATTGTGATTGGCAAAGTCAAATGAGAGACATCACTTCACAAAGACACGCTGCCAATAACCATGAAGTAAAACTGCAGATGTACGCGTAAGTCACTGAAACAAAGTGGGGCGAAATTCTTTTCACGAAAATCAGGGGTCCCTAGTTATAACTAAATATCAATAATCTTGTACATCATCGTATGGACCTAATTGTGCGGGAACAGAATTTTCTAACCTAGTTACGTTTTCCCCAAGCTCCTTACAATGGAACACGATCATTCATTAAAATATTCATACATTTGGAGAATTGGAGTTAAATAAAGAGGTGGAAAACGGTCTTCACTGTCAGTGAATTTTCGAACGTTCTGTCTGTCACCATGAATACAACATACATAATGAAGAAACTGGCTATAACGATCTTAACAGTGCAAGTACCTGGACTGCAGTTACCTCGAGTATAGGACTTTTCCAATTGGAGAGCATACTTGCGATATTAGATGTTCCAGCAATGAGCAACAACAGTCAACACTTACATAAAAAATGAAGCAGCAATTGAGAAGATTTGTATTACAACACGTGTTTATACTATACGAGACCTAAATACTATAATTCATAATTTTAAAAAGTTTATTATGTTAACAGGTGTGGCTGAAACACCTCATACGTCAATATCTGAAACTGGTGTTGAGAAATAACACAAAGCGATAGAAAAAGGAAATGTTGATGCATACGGCGTTCCATTTATCTCTCTAGTGGATGGTGGATGAGGCAGACTAAGTTACGAACACAATTAAAGTGCTGCTTCTGCTGTGGTAAGTTAACTTACGTACAGTAAACGAACTGAAACATGTTGTCAAACACTGCGTACTGCCTTGCCCAATGGCTGGAATAACAATTATAGTCACACAGACAAAACTAACTAACATTCAGTTGTGTACCATTTCTCCAGTCACATGCAAAATAAAAATATCTAACAATGTTTAAAACTTATATTAGAATTTCCCTATGTGAGTCGCATGTAAATAATTCTTTTCTTTCACTCGAAACCGTAAGGGCAATGTTAGCTATTTATATAATTTCCATTGATTACTATGCATTTGTTGCACATGAAAAACAACTCTAATGCGGCTGACTACACCAAGACCAATGTGCGTAATGAAGTAAATCGAAAATATTAATTTTGGCAATAATTTAACACCGCGTTCTTGAATTTGAGCACCCACAAAAAATAGAAATAAGAGCTTGAAACCACAAAATCTACAAAAATGGAAAATTGTAATTTTTATAATTTTTAATATAATATCTATGCCTCTATAACAACCAAATTTAAAAAATACTCAACGTTTTCAAGCGAAAATAATTTTAACATCAGTAAACCTCTCGCGCAGAGATTTTCGGATAGTGAAATTATTTTAAAATCAAAACATGAGCATTTTTTAAATTCTGTTATTATAGAGGCCCAGATATTATCATATTAAAAATTATAAAAATTTAAGTTTTCCATTTTTGTAGATTTTGTAGTTTCAAGTCTTTATTATTTTAAACCCCGTTTTAAATGTATTATCAGAAAGTAAAGCATACCACCGCATAGTGCTATATAAATAAACGTCCGCTGATAAAATATTTACTCGGAAAAATATCTCATTGAATTTTGATGAGTTGTTCAGAATTTATTGAAGATTTAGTATCCCAGTCGTCCGCTTGACATCGTACATTTCCATACCCTTTAACGACAACATTTATGAACTAAACCAAAGAATTTTCGTCTTATACTTGCACAAACAACTCAACTGCTAGTTTTTTTCTGACTGAATGGTACGTTAGCGTGATTCAGCCACGAAAATCACTATCACCTAATTGTGCAAGTATGACGACTTACTGTGTTACAGACTGCAGACTACTTAACAGCATAAAATGCAGGCACAGGTTGCACTTCGTTTGCAGGTTGCCGACCAGACAAGAATTAACTTTATACACAATTTGTTAATTTTTTTAATATATTATTTCCTTTCTCTTATATTTATGATGTCTGAATTTTATTTAACTATAAAATTTTATTTTTTTTGTTGAAATTAATACATACTTTTGAGTCGTTATGAAAGTAGTTTCTATTTATAAATTAAAAGGCTTTTAAACTTCCTTTGTTTCACGCCGTGATAATCGGAGATAAGGCAGGTAAATTATTGTTTCTTGAAGCTAGGAATAATACTGCTGTATTTGTGACAGTAATGACTCAACTGACTCTAGTATAAGGCCACACACGTGTTACAAAAATAAGATTCTAATAAACTATCAACTGCAATGGAATATGACATAATCTTTGAAGCGTCTCTATTCACTAATTAGTGTATGAAGGTTTTGTTGTTCGTCTCGTAGAAAAAGCTCCACGACTCATTACAAATAAAACTACGTATCCAGCTGAGTTTTATATGAGTCTCCTGGTCACATTTAATGCTGGAAATAGTATCAGTTTTTTCGCAACAGGAATCATTTCAAAGAAGTTGTTAACGTCGCTGGATTACAACTCTTGCGTGGTCATTCGCGAGTACTGAGCCCATTCATAACCCTGACTGGTCGGAGTTCAGGACAGACTCACAAGATGCTGATCAAGCGTAAAATACAGCCCCGTGAAGCAGCCAAATGGCGTCTAGACTTGACTGCCCAAGCAAGAAACAAACAAAAATACATAAAAGTGTTAGCTCCTCCAGATGAAGACTATGGACAAAATGTATTGGAACCTGAAGATACCGAGGTCATACAGCAAACATGCAAGCTTTTCGTCGAATATTTTCAAGTTACTGTATAAGAATGAGACCAAACTGCTGTGCCGACAGTTGCACAAAGAGAAAGGGAATGTCAAGCGACTTCTGTACAAACCTAATATTGCAACACTTGCTTTGGAGTATGGCATCCATAATAAATACATCGCGATTAAGAGCTTTGAAGCAGACATAGTTTTGAATATCGACAGGTGTGACATATTTGTGAATTTCGTACGTGGTCATTTTGGTGCAAGTCTAGATGGTTTCGTTACAGAGGAAAATGCTCTGGTTGAGGTGAAATGTGCTCCTTCTGCTAAGTCACTCGGCCTAATGAAAAATGCTAGACAGAAAAATAACTTCTTTTTGGTGATGACATCCTTCAATACATTAACACTTAAAAAAAGACGCACCAAAGCTTTTATCAAATGCAAGGTGCACTGAACATAACTGAGCAAGAATCTTACTACTTTACAGTGATGGCAGATAAACTGGAAAGTCTTCATACAGAAAAAATAATGACTGAAACATTTTGAAGACAGGAAATGATTCTAAAAATTGAAGCGATTTAATATGTATTGCATGTTGGCCGAAATCGCATAACCTAGGACTTATTTTCCCAGTTCGGAATACAATTCGTGAACCTGTATTCATAACTGTAGTACAGAAGTCAGCGTATCTTAAAAATGAAGAAGCAGAATGAGTTCCACATATAGACAGTGTGCATCATGTTAATTATACTTATCACTAAATATAATAAGGAAAGATGTTTACATTTAGTTGTTTTGTGTATATTTTGTCATTATACGTCTGAAATTTTGTGAAATTGCAAGTACAGTCATAATTGCATTAGTAGTCCTGTATGGATTTGTGCATTTTTATAATTTAACTGGAATAACTGGAGGTGTCTTATTTTAAACGATTCTGTATTTCTGTGTGCTTATTTCAAGAGAATCTGACGTTTGATTTCTTTACTGCAGTTTTTATATGCAGCAAGGCTTCTAAGAAAAGAAAAAAAGTGGAATGACTTCCACATTGACAGTTAGTGCATTTTCTTTACATTACGTTATTGAATATTATAAGGAAACATATTTAAATTAAGTTCTTTGTATATATTTAACCTAATTCTGAAATTTGTTGAGCTCGCAAGAACAGTTTAAGATAATTGTAATTATTGCATTACTAGGTCTGCATGGGTTTGCGCATGTGTACGATTTTATTCGAAACATTTATTTGTCTAACGATTGCCAAGTTCGATTGGCACTGTTTTCTGTGTATATGGTACATGTATTTTACGCATATTTTGTTTCTTATATGTGTGCATTTGGTATGGCTACCATTTAGAAAGTCAACGGCTAATCTTAATTAACACGTGTATAAGACTAATTGTCATAACACTACCACACTACAAAATTTTATAATATTAATTTAAACGTTTTCTGAAATATAGCATAAACTATTTAGTGAATTAGATGGTACTAGCTTTCAAAATGGCAGACCTGTGATAAAAAAATATCAAAACCTAATGCACATTACGTGTTCGTTAAGCGTACCAAATTTGGTTAGAATTCACTGAATAGTTACAGAGATATACCGCACACAAACAATTCAAATGGCCAACATTTTGAAAGACAGTGCAAAGCATTTTTGAAAAGTATAAAAGTCAGGTCCTATTATTTTATAGAGTTTGGTTGAAATCGGTGCATGTGTTCAAAATATATTTGGGGTGTGGGGGGGGGGGGGGGCATAACCAGCCACAAAAACAGACACACAGATAGTAAGGTAATATTATAAGCCAATTTTTTCCTAGGAAGGCAGACTAAAAACTGTTGTCTGTTTTATTATTTTTTAGTTCTTACCACCTGTTTTTGTCATGATACCTACGCTGCATGACTTGCAAGTACCTCGATACATTTGTGCATTCAAAGTAATAAGCTCATTTGTGGCTTGGTAACCTGTTCATGAAACAGTATTAAATTATTATGCAACATATCTAAGGTCCGTGAATAGTACACTCAGAAAAGTTACGTTTATAGAATATTAAATTTTCATATTTATTCAGGTTCAAGAGGTAAGTATACAATGTTGTTGAAACTCGAGATATCAGCATATTTTTAGCCGACCATTTTCAGCAGGTTTTCGAGTAAAATAATAAGAAAGGCCTTTAGGTCACAATTTTTAACAGGTAATTCAATGAATGTGTAAAACATTTAATAATTTTGTAAGAATCTCAATAATCTGTAGGCCAAGTGGTAGATATTTAATGAATTTTTCGCAAATACTTTGTGGAACAAGCGGGTGAGCGATTGGTTTCGTCAGCTCTGTAGCTGAGTTCAAGCGCAGCTCCGCAAGTGGGGTAAGGTCCGTCCGTAAATGTTGCAGCTGCAGGTGTCCTTGCTTCGTTCTCTGCGCGTGCTGATGTGGCAACAGCGTACATTTATCTGCTTGCGCGCCGTCACACTATTCGTCCGAGCCGGCCACCACTCCCTCCCCGTCTTGCCGCCTGCGACCCTATCTAGGCGACGATTTCAACAAACAACGCTCTCAGAGCCGCCCGTTAAGAACCCTATTAACAAACAAACTATTGGATAACTTCACTTTATCCTCCTTCCACGTCTCATCTTGTAACTCAAACCATAACTTCTCTAGTTTAGAAATATGTTTGGCAACACCTTCTGACGTGTCCATGGTATTTACACCAAAAAATTCGTTGAACAACCTGTCTTGTCTCTGTTCTGTTCTTTGTTCATAAATAGAGTGTAACTTTCCCCACATTTCAGAACTTGTTGTACTCATATTAATCAACTGGCGAACCACCACCGTCATATTATTGACAATGACTTGCTGCGCGCCGAATTCTACTTTTTGGTACGCTTGCAGTTGAGTATTATATGTCGTTAAATCCTTCGCAGTGCCAGTTTTTTACAATATTCAAGCTTCCCTTCAACTGCAGTCATAAGTCTACAACTTCGTACCAGGATAACCATCTGGAACTTCCAATCAGTTCAATTCGAATGGCCTTGCAGTTTATCAATGCTAGTCTTCAATAAATTTTCCATGACGAATATAAATACGTACGTCGAAACAAAGACGGTACAGACCAATTCAACAGCAGACACCGATGTTACAAGACCGATCGCGGCTGTCACAGTTACGGACATAGTTCATGGCATAAAACGAAACACTCGTATACTCCGATAAACATAGTACCGGGTCAATACAAAGAAACGTAGTGACTGGGCGAAATACTGGGCCCATAACCTGTTAGCAGAACTGAAGTACACATACGTTCACTTGGTTATGTCGATTTATTTCCTGATGATATGCCATGAAAACATGACTATAGACAGAACTAGACAGACTACTTGCCAGATAGTGGCATCACAGTCGTAAAACAGAGCACACTAAAAAAAAAAAATAAGAACTGCTGCCAACTTACAAATATAAAACGTCCTAATTACAGCACAACATATACCAACATACACACATATCATTTACTAGATTACAAGTTCAACACAACAACAATCCAACAGATTGTACATGAACACAATATGCAGGATATTACCACAAAATAGGATACAGATAAAGAATTAAAAAAAAACTGTATACTATTCTTGTATCAAATCAGGTAACGAGTAATTTGATTAATTGAAAAACCTTTATCAAACAAATACTAAACTCTTTGAAAAGAGGCGTAAAGACCTCAAAGGACACCCCCTTGCATTCAACATGCAAGCTGTTTTGTAGTCCAGCATCAGGCAGTTTATGGCCCGTTGATGTGCTGCGCACCTACCAATTGCATGTTGATTGTTTGCCTACTACCAGTATTCACTATTATGGCATTATATTAACATGCTGTTGTTTTATATAACAACAATTTGATGAAATTTATATTGTAACAAGCAATTGTACTTGTGTTTTTTTGTTTAATGTCCTAGGGCCGGTCTTACCACCTCTGGGTAACATCTGGGTAACTTTTATCTCCTAGGTAGACGACAAACTGCGTCTTACGAACTCTAGGTAGGCCTAACTAAGGGATAAATTTCTGGCTATTTTATCGAGAGGTTGAAGCTCTGGATAAGGCGTTCACTGCAGTTAAATATGGCGACGAAAATATCATATGTTAACTTTTTATCCTTGTTTGTGCTGTTTTGAAATTAGTTTCTTGCATCAAAATAATGTTTCGGTTATGTTTCTCGTAATTTCAAATTGTGTAGACTTCTCGTACATGCAAAATGATGTAAGAAGTGAAGGATCATATATGTGAGAAGAAAATTGCCACGAAGTTTTACAAGCATATGCCGAAGTTGTGTTTTGAATTGTGCTGAAAATAAAAAATTGTTCGTTAATGTCTGGGTTTCAGACGACAGTATGGTAGAACGACATAATTCAGTGTTTTATTTATGAAAATCGTCATTTATATAATGCAAGTGAGATTCGTAAATGTGGTGTTTGCTAATTGTCTGTTGGCCTACACAATTTGTCGCAACCACGGCCGTACTGGGTGTAATTTACGTAATTGCTTCCCGAATTCCACATAAGTTTTTAACTCGTGTAATAAGGTAGGCCTATATATGAGTAATGTATCGTTTAGCGATTCATAATAAAATCGTCATACATAATTTATAAATAATTCAGTTTATGTGTTGCGCATACACATGACAGTCTTACAATGACTTCACAATAAATTTGACTAGGCTGTGCCTACATAAATTGCAATTTCAATGTTAACAAAGGTAGGTGTGATTTATGTAGACAGCAAATATATATTAACAGTTACTGACACTGAATTATTAGTTTCATGAAAGACTTTAAACTAAGTGTGTAGTCCTCCCATCTAATGAAATAAAGGGAATCCAAACAAAATCACTCATAAATAAGGCTCATGTAATATGGCATGTGGAAATGAAACAAGTCAGTAAAACTAGATTTATTAAAATTACCCTAACCCTAAAACCAAGTTTTCTGGGTAAGTTTGAAAGATACAGAGCAGATGTAGCAGTGGAGATGTGATTATACAGGAAGGTGCTGGACAGGGAATGTAAGCAGGATAAATTCATAATATTTAGAAGTGATAACGAAGAAAGGAGAGGGGGGAATAATGGTGTATGTAAGGGATGGGTTAGAAGGTTTGGTGGAATGGAATACTAAGAAGAGGGAGTGCAAAAGTAAAAAGGATAGGTAGAAATATCACAGTATTGGAGCATACATGCCACCAGAACAAGGGCGGGATACAATTGAGGAAGGACAGAATCAATAGACATGTGCATAGGCAGTGTGGTGTGGCAGGGTACCTGAATATACCTGGTGTACAGTGGATTGAGTCAGTAGAAGGGATGGGTAACATGATGCAGAGAATGACAGCGCAGTCAGTGAACAGAGGCTTGGTGCATGCAGTAGAGGAACCTACTAGACAAAACAAAAGGGGTAGGGGTCCGTACTAGATGTGGTGTTAGTTAGGCTGGATAATACTATTGTTGGTGTGGTAGTACTCGAAGTGATCAGTAAGAGATTGGTGAAAGAAAAAAAAGGCTGAGGAGGTTGTGGTGTGACTATAGGCAATGAAATAAGCTGGGACAGAAATGTCATAAAGGACAGGTTTGAGAAATGGTCTACAGTGGTCTTGTAAAGTGAGTTTAAGAAGATATGTGAAATATGGTAACATTTATACCATGGAAGAGGATTGTTGCTAGTGGGAAACATAGCACTATGGATGGGTAGACAAAGGGATGAAAAAGCATGTGCAGGCAGATGCATGTGAAATAGAGGAACGATGGGATGGAAATAGCTACGGACGGGATGAGGCAGGTGTGTAGAAAGCTAGAAAGAAATGTTAGTCAGGGAAGAAATGATTACCTAGGAAATATTTAGGAGGAGGGTAGAGGGGGGAAATTGATTATTTTAAGAACATAAAAGAAGGGACAGAGGAATGCAAGTGTTGAAAGGTGCAGACGGGCAAGCTACAACAACTGATAAGGAAAAGGCTGCAGGCCCAGTACTAGTCAGTTTTTGAGGAGCAGGATGATTGTAGTTGGTACAATATAATATAGTCATTGTTTACTGTAATTTAAAATTATAATAATTTTTTGCCTCATGTGTGTTAATAATTTGACGCAACATGCTAGATTTTAAATGTTTACATACATACTTCAAAATTTTATATCATTTTGAGCTGCTTTTCTCCTGTTATAATAATTTACAATACTTTTAACATCTATTAATGCTTTAACGTGTAAGACAGGATGTAAATCTGTTATGTCTCAATAAACTATTATAATTATGAATGTGGGGGAAGCTTCTTAGAAAGCTAACAATTAGAAAGTGGAATGTAGGAAAGGTAATCAAATGGTTAAAGTGTACTAAGGCGACCGGACAAGATGGTATATGAAATAGCGCTCTTTAAGTTTGGTAGTTGTTAGTTGCTCAGATATATAGAAGTAATATTTCACATCTCCCTGGAGGAGGGAGGTTACCACTGGATAGGAAGGAAGCAGGGGTGGTCCCAGTCATTGGGAGGATGGGGGGAGGCCCAGCACGTACAGACCAGTGAAACTTACATCAAATACTGGGAATGTATTGGAGAGACTGATGGTCCAGTATGTAGCGCAGGTTATGAGCGAGAACTGTTGCAGGATTATCAACGTGGATTTAGAGAAGGACATTCATGAGAGACACAACTGGCAGGGCTTATAAAGGACTTGGTGCAAGCAGTTACTGAGGGGAAGCAGGTGGATGTCTGCTTCTCTGACTTCTACGTAGTATTCGATAAGGTACCACATGGGGTGTTAATACTGAAAGCTGATAAATTGCTGGTAGACCAAGTTGTAGTGAGATGGATTGGAAACTTCCTCAGGGGGCGGAGCCAGAGGGCAAAAGTGGGAGACTCCTTATCACAAGAGGGAGAGGTTATGTCCAGTATGCTACAGAGAAGTGTACTGGAGTCCTGGCTCTTTATAATGACAAATTATGTGGGTGTATGTGTAAGTAGCAAAATCAGATTGTTTGCCGGTGGCTGTGTTTTATATGCAGAGATTGCTAGAGGGAACATGTTGTAGGATGACACTGATAGGATACAATTGTGAACGAAAGCGAACAAAATGAAAATAAATGTGAGAAAGTTTAAGATCATTAGGTTTACGAGGAAGAAGTTTTGGAGTATGGACATATACATATGGGAAGGGCAGGAGTAAGCTTCAGAATATAAGTACCTAGGCATAATGATGAAAAGTGTCAGAGTGGAGAAGGCAGGTAGAGAGAGTGGTGTCAAAAGGGAAAAGGGTTCTAGGTATGCTGGAAAGAATATTGAAGGGAGTTACTAGTGCAGTGAAAGAAAAGGCATATATTACAATGGTACATACAACCAATGTTATCAGCATGCGGCAGCAGTGTGGGATCCGTACATGGAATTGTAGACACGGGAGCTGAAAAAAGGGCAAAGACGGGTCCAAGATGTTTAAAGGATAAATGGAGAAGGTATGGGCAGGCTGGTGAGTTAAATATAATAATAATAATACCTATTATATACTTGCAAGTGAGTTACCACCTGGGGGCGAGCATACCAACCCTCTTAAACCATTCTTTACACTGCCCTTCTAAACTGTTCTGCCCCCTTCAATGACACCGTCATCTCCTGCAACAAGTTCTCCTCCTTAACTGTCCTAACCAATATCAACTGTAACACCCTCTCCGTCCTCCATTAGACTCACTGTATCTCCCTAATATAGATTTCTCTGCCTCTATGTATACCCTCATCCTGATGTCACCCAGTGCAGTCCATCCTTCTTCACCCATTACTACCGTTTCAAGTTTCTCCACCCTTCTCCTATCCTTCAGTGTTTTGCAACCCATATCCCTCATATCTGATGGCCTGAAATTAACCTTCATCGTGTCCAACCTGCCCCAGACTTTTTCACTTAATCATTAAACCCTTTGTCTTTGTAACTTCTCTAGTTCATTACCTCGACTTCAATGTGCGGGTCCCAATCCGCTGCAGCATACTGAAGAGCAGGCCAGTCCATGGTGTTGTAGGCCTTCTCCTTCACCTCTCACAGTGCTCATGGTTCCTCTCATCATCCTGCTCAACATTCCCACCACTTTCCTACCCCTCGAGACGACTTTCTGAACTTCACTTCATTATTCATGATCTTAATGTAACATTAATCCAAGTTACTTATACTTTTGATGCTACACCTATTTCCTGCCTTACCTATTTATAGACTAACATGTTCCTCGTAAACCATATGAGTTAAGTTTTCCTCACGGTTTTCTTCTTTTTGTTCTTAACTGTCTGTAAACTTATCCACATATAAACTTTTTGCAGCTTTTTCTCCTTTTCCTCTACTAAATAGAGCACACAATCTTATTCTGCTGATAATTTCTATCATATATCAATAACCACTATGGTGAACAATATAGCACCTACAATGCTTCCCAGTGGCACCCCAAAGGAATCTATGCCCTCTTCCAATACAGTATTTCCTACTTTCATTCTCTGAGCCCTTCCCTTGAAGAAATCTTCTATCCACCTTACCAACCCCTTGGCCTCTATCAACTCACCTACTTTCCTGTGATACTGAAAATTTTGGATGTAACTTGTTGAAGGAATGCAGAATAGTGGAATCATTTTCAAGACATACAAAGGGGTGAATGGAGAAGCAGGATAGGATGTTACGCTACCTGTAAAGCATGTAGAGGATGACGGAATAAGAACAATTAGATCCAGTGATGAGAAGAAAACAGCAAGGCAGGCAGTCGGTGAAAGGGGTTGGAAAGGTTTAAGAGGGGACTGATAGGTGATTATAAGGAGAAAATTACAGCTTGACACCTGTTCAATTTCACGTTGTTGGTGTCGTCGTTTATTGTATTATTATTAATAATATTATTATAAGCAAGGAAACTGATAGAATGATTATATTGCAATATTCTCGACAGTTACTGAAACAGGGCCTACTAGCGAAACAGTTTCGCTATTTAAAATGTTAACATTTAAGTTTTTTAGCTATTATTTTGAAATAACATTTAAGTTTTAACACTAATCACAAAACACTCGTAATATGCGAAAGTAAATACTTCCCATACAGCACGCATGGTCGTGGCGACGTCGCATGGACGTCACAACATCCCGTTTATGTCGCATCCCATTTTGGTTCCAGTCGGACGTTGTATCGACGTCGACAGCGCAACTATTTAGGGCCGGTTTTACCACCTTCGGCTAAACTTCAAGTCAGTCTTAGCTGGAGGTTAAATCGAAAATTTGGTTTTACCACCTCTGGCTAACGTGTGACTGATACTTTAACCTGTGGCTATCTTAACAGGTAGATGAAGCAGTGGTTATGTAGTTGGCTGGAGGTTAAATACGTACGTCACAGTTTCGTTCAAGTGAAGTAGCGAGTAATGGCGGTCTATAGTGTTATTGAAGTCGTTAGATTTATACGTTATACGGACTTACAGTTTGTGAAAATGGCAGGCGGAAGCATTTTAAAACTGTGTACTGTAGTGGAATTCTTCGGCAACGAAAGAAAACTGATTTAAAAGGGTGAAAACGCCTCGCATCGAGCCGTGTACGATTCATGGTACACAGTCCTAAAAACGTTGTGTTTGATGACCTGTTGATGAAAATATAAAGTATAAATCGCATGCAGTTGAGGTATGAAAACTGTTAAATTGTTTCAGTGCATGTATGAGTGTATAATGTCGTAAGCCTACATTGCCAAGTCAAATAATTAGACTAGTGTATAATAACCTAACCTGCTTGTGGGACCTTTATGTTGTACTCTCGTTTATTCTTCTGCGTAGGTTTTGCATGGATGTAAAGGTTACTACAGTAAAAATATCAGGGCTTATATTCGACAATATTTTGCAGAACTATAATCACGAATACTGTGTTGTTCTTGAGAAATCTTTCATTGATACATTCATTTGAGAAAAAATTGTAAAGTACACTTAAAACGTTTTATGTGGAA
>PNEQ01025216.1:0-12782 GCA_003012365.1 Medauroidea extradentata | reverse complement strand
AAAAATTGCGTCGTATTCACCAGTCATGGCATAATATTCTGTAATTGTTTCATTATTTACCGTGAGCTGTATAAAAAGTTATTAGGGGGGGACATACAGACATACATACATCCATACAGACTTACAGACATACAGACAGACAGACAGACGCACGATCTCATAAGCCTATCTTTCCTAGAGGAAAGTAGGCTAAAAATTGAATCATATTGTAATATTAATGCAGTAAAATTGAGAAGAAAAATAACTGAAGAAGAAACATAAAAAAGTTGAATATGTAAATACATAAATTTGATATTACTTAAACCATTCTACAAAAATTAAAAAGTTAAAAAACTACATAAATATTTCTGTAGTAAATCTAAGTCGATTTACGCGATCTTACAGATAAAAGTGTGGTAGATAGAAAAAAAACTAAAGAATAATTGTAGTAAGTTAAGAAATTAGGATTTTATAAATAGATCTGTCATAACTAAAGTTGGTATAATTTAACTAAACACGATATAATAATTTTAATTATTGATAATATTACTATTATCTATAATCAAGAGACTGAATTAATAAATCTAACAGCACTAATTATTTGATTTCCAATCTTCGATGGAAATGGATTTGTGGAGGGTTCAAATCGAAATATGTTATAATTGATATTAGACGTAATACTAGTGATTATGTTAGCGCATTTAAAAATATGGTTGTTGACATAACATATAGTACTGGGAAAATAATGGTTTAAGAACACTGTGACATATGAAGTATGGTACTTATGTAATTTGTATTAACTTAAATTTATTTGAAATGTCACATAATCACATTTAAACAGCCATAAACCTATTTTAATGCAGTTTAAAGAGGTTTAAAAGCATTTGAAACAACATTGACGTAATTTTTAAAATCCCGACGTAAGAAATTAAATTTGACAATATGGCTATTCCATGCAGATAACGAGTTGTAAATTACAGTTCAATTGTTTTATCCAAAAAAAATATATACTTTAAGTTAGGTTATACTTTTTAAATACTGATTAATACTTATGTTATTCAACACATTTTTACATGATAAATTGTGTAGTGGAGAGTGGAACCTCTGTAGTTCTTGTGTGAATGTTTGACAACAGGGAAACTTTTGGTGGCTATTTCAAAGAATGGAGGCGTAATAATTTACGCCATTTTTCTATCAAATTTCTATAGGCACATATTAAGTCTAGGAAAGATTTCAGTGCCACCAAAATGAAGTATTATAGACAGTTTAGCTGGCCATGCAAGAAGAGGGCCGAGTTGTAGGGCCTAATGGCATTAATTATTGTGGTGAACCTGAAGAAGAGGACGCCGACTTACGCCATTTTACCAGATAAATACCTCATAAGACGAGTTTTGTGCCACCCTTATTTAAGTACATTTACGTCAATTTATTTCATCTTGGAGTATAACGTTAACTAGTAAGTAAATTAATATTTTTAACTTTAAAATTCATAAATTTTCCTGATTAATTAGTTAAATTAAGGATATTAAGCCCGTACCCAGAAGTCCTGGGGTTTTCATTTTATAGGTTTAGAGCAGCCGGGCAAAACATTTTTTGTTATTTATCAACGTTCAATTCAGCCCTGACAACGTTTTTAAATAATTTCTTATTTAATAATTACTTTGAAACTTGCTGTACCCGCGACTTCGTTGGCGTAATTTTCTTTTCTGGGGCACACCCCCTCCCCCCTACTGGTTCTGATCCAACCTGTTCCCTGGTAATTTTCACACAGTTTCCCGGTAATTTTTTCGTCAAATACCTTAGCGGGTGTAGGAACAACTAAGTTTCACTGCAATTGGATGAATAGTACGTTAACCAATTTTCAAGATGATCGGTTGAACCGTACAGAAGTTGATGCGCTGCAGTGCAATCTATAGTTTATTTGCCTAGATGTGAGAGTTGTCGTTTGTAAACAAGAGCGCGTGATACTAGTATAAGAGGTAAGGGGTGTACAAGCTACTAACCAGCGCGCGCTGCTGCAGTGAGACGAGAGTTAAGTTGCTGACTGGTCAAGCGAGTGTTTCTATTGCTTTCTGATAGTGTTTTAATCAGACATAAACGTCAGTTGTAAATGTGTTTCACTGATACAGTGGAACGTAAGTACACACATGTACGCCCAACTAGGGCTGTTATGTACGGTTTATTTACTTATCAATCGTAGATCCTGATACATACACTGCGTGTTTGGTATAGTATTTATATCTACAACACGTGCAACATGAATTATATCAATTACATAGAAACTGCGCATAATGCCTATAAAATGGTTAGTGTATATATATATATATATATATATATATATATATATATATATATATATATATATATATATAGTATGTGACGGTTTTGTTAACAGTATGATGTAAATATTGTTAATATGGAATGAACATGTTAAGAAAATAAGTTAACGGATACCATAACACTGTCAGTTACACAATACAGATGGTTTGATGATAACGAGGGCTTTGATAATGTTAATGAACGTCTACTGCTTAATACTATATATTTCTACTGCGATGTGTATTATGATGATTTCAATTCAATTCACTGTATACCTCTATTGTTAAGTAATCATTGCGTTACTTTATTCTGTTTTGTTTGTCGTTTTACATATTATTGTTAACGTTCATGTAAAGTTACAACATGTGTCTATATTAGTGTCGATTATTTTACATTTCTTCAATAGTACATTGGTAAGACATCGTCGTCTAGTTGAGAAATAGGGTTTATGAACGGATTTCTGCATTGTGTATCGTGCTGGACGATGTTGCTGTTCAAAGAGATTTCTCGCGGTTCTTAATATCTATCTCATTCACACTCATATGTTCACACGACGGTGTGTTCATACTCGCCTAAATACCGCCAATTCGTGCATGGTATCCTACGCTCAATACATGTCTGCCACTACACGTGACGAGCATTCCGGACACCCCTGATTACAAGCTGCAATCACGTGACCACTGCGTGTTTTCATTGACAGACCTTACCTTCGATCACGTGCATGTGCTTCGAGCGCTCTCTCTTGAACAAGACAGTAGTGAAGACTTATAGCAAACTGAATATCGCGAAATATCCACTGTCAACTATCCACTATATCAACTATCCATGTATACAAATTTTCATGACGATTGGTTGAACGCGCTCTGGTGCCCTCTAATAGAGAATTTTTTCTGGATAAAAGGTACCCTTTGTACTTTTCTGTACGCCTGAAAATGTAACAGTATTTCTTGATGTTCGGTTGAGTAGTTGAGGCGTCAAAGCATAACAAACAAGCAAAATAACATTCGCATTTATAATATTAGCACGGATAAATAAGGCGATGAATCATATTTTGCAAATCATATTTTCAGGAATGTTTTGTTTATATTGGAGTAGTGTGTTTGCCATAAAGTGAAGTCAATAAAGTACATTATCTTTTATAAGTTATGTTTACATCTGAGTGGCGGACATCGTTAGCCAATCAAAGGCCGAATTCGCTGACGTAAACGGTAGCATGGAAGTAACAAATCTGCATAAAAATTAGCTGTCCTTGTTTGCAACAATAATTGAATAACTCATGACCTTAGCTGCCCAGAGCTGTCCAAGTATCTCGACTGTTCCGTCACTGCTGCGTCCACTGTACTTACATTTAACTACGTTGTTGTATACTTAAATATAAAAGGAAATCATCTTCCAGCTTCCTAAAACACGTGCGTGTTTAATATCATAGTAATTTCCTGTCGTAGTGTATTACACGGGATAGGAACCCAATATTGTACACACAGCAGACTTATACGCAGCAATCGTCAGATTTCTAATGTGTTTATATGCATAAGACCAAAGAGTTTTGTTAACAAATAGGAGGGCAGAAAGTAGTAACTTTTGATTATTTTTCTTTTTATTCAAATTTTGGGGGGTCTGTAACATTTTGATATTTTTCACGCTCTTGATTGACGCATTTAATAAAATCCTGAATCTATTTTTATATATTTTCTTGGCTCACAGCCACAAGCCAAGAAAATGCAGACAACGGCCACGAAAGCCTGCGATCTATTTTATTTTTAGACAGATAGGCCTACTTACGTAAGCTTAATTTGTAAGAAACAGGAAGTTACCAGCATGACTGATAAGATTTGTTTCCTCAAAGTCAATGGACAGCAACCCTTAAAGTCAAAATCGTTTATGTAATCTAGGAATATTAAAAATGATAAAATTGATTTAGTCGTATGATAAACTAAATACTGATGGTAAGTAAGCTTGCTAAGTAATATGCGAGTAACTAGTTAAAAAATTTGGGGAACTGTTTTTTAAGATGGCTTTTTATCATAAAGATAAAAAATAGCCGCCATTTTAAAAATATTACAGATTGATGAACGAAATGTACAAAAGGTAACTCAGTTTTGTATGCAGTGTATGTGTACCAAGACTGATAAAAAAGAATGAAAAATATATATCCTAAGATATGTATCACAATACTAAAAATATAATGATAGCCGTCATTTTTAAAATATGCACACAGGATAAATGAAATACACTAAGGTCAAGTAAGCTGTGTATGTAGTAATGTGTACCAAGTTCGACGAAATTCTGAAAAATACTCCCAAGATATGTAATAATGTGCTAAAAATATTAAAATGGCAACCATTTTCAAAATATGAACAGAGGACAAACGAAATACACAAAAGTTAAGTCACATTTGTAAGCAGTATATGTGTAGTGACTTTGGTTAAATTTTGGAAAATATTTGCTAAGATATATGATATTATGCTAAAAAATTATAAAAATGACCTCCATTCTGAAACATAAACACAAGCAAAACGAAAACACAACAATGAAGTCAGTTTTGTATGTAGTATATGTGTACCAAGTTTAGTGATTTTCTGATAAATATATCCTAAGATTTATGATACTATGTTGAAATTCTGAAAAATATTTCCTATGATATGTGATACTATACTAAAAATATATAAATGGCCGCCATTATGAAAATATGCACACGGGATGAACGAAGTACAGAAAAGTCAAGTAAACGTTGTATGTAGTACATGTATACAAGTTTGATGAGGTTATAAAGTACAGTTCCTTAGATATCAAGTTTGACCAACAATTTTAAAATGGCCACCATTTTGAAAATATGATCATGGTGTAAACGAAATATATAAATGTCAAGTCAGGTTACAAAGTTCTGTGTGTACGAAGT
This sequence comes from Medauroidea extradentata, assembly GCA_003012365.1. Lineage (NCBI taxonomy): Eukaryota > Metazoa > Arthropoda > Insecta > Phasmatodea > Phasmatidae > Medauroidea > Medauroidea extradentata. The sequence continues at coordinate 7,585 of PNEQ01025216.1, read as the reverse complement.
TTTATGAAATCCAATACTGCGTCCATGAAACGGCAATATGTCGTATCCAACAATACTGGAGTTTCACCGAAAACACTTTTTAAAAAATCTCATAGGAGGTAAAATATTGTATTATGTATCAAAAAGAAACCAAGATTAGTCACTGGGGGATATTCCTTTTTCTCTGAAGGTATAAACGTAGCCGTTGTGCGCTAACATAATAAAAAGTGAACTTCTGTTAAAACGAGGGTTACAACATATTGCTGTTTCAAGGACGACAGGTTCAAAAGGACACAAGGGCGGATGGACACAGACAGAAAGGTGATCTCGTAAACCTACATTTTTCTTTGAAAGTAGGCTGAATATTATTTCGATATCTCAACTGGCTTAAGAATTACAGATGATTAATTGAAAACCCATTTTATTTTTAGTGGCTTTCAAGGTCAAATTAAAAAAAAAAATCTGGCACACATATTTGAGATATCTACGCAACAATTGTTCTGAAGTAAAAATTATCTTGGTAGCATTATTGGTTTAAGAAACACTGGGGATTAATTAGAATATTATATATATATATATATATATATATATATATATATATATATATATATATATATATATATATATATATATATATATATAAACATAATTTTAGAATAAATTTCTAAAAATCCTATACATTCTTTTTTAATATTTACGTAAGCTTCAATGTGAAGCAAAAATACCTCCATATCTCGCTTGGTTTAAGAGTAATCGTGAATTTATTGAAAACACACAAACTGATATATAATACAAGTCATTTAATAGAAAATTCTCTAACTGAAGGATTAAAATCTGACAAAAATAAGAAACTACCTGTCAAATTCAAAGATTAACACAATGATGTGCCATTCAGAGAATTTTGTGGGCTTGAGATCAAAAAAGCACTCATTTAAGTCTAGTATTAGTGAAAAGAAGATATGCAAAGGAATTAAATTAAGTGACCATAAAATTGCATTGATACAGTAAAAGGTAAAATGGCAAATATAAATAACGTAATACTTTTCAAGTTTTAAACTTTAAACAACCACAGAAACCGAAATAAGGTTGTCGCCATATGACGATAAGATTCATACCCATCTTTAAAGTTAAAAATAGTATACAAAAAAGTAGGACAATGTAAACAAAAACATCACCACAACCATGTGCTTTCCAGCTGACAGTCAAAACATGTCAGCAGTAAAGGTATATTGTGATTACAATAACATCATAACATACTAAGTGAGTTGTGATATTCTTTAAATTATTTTTCATAACTCAGACATGTAATTTATTTTCAATATTGGCTGCACATTAAACTTAGTAGGGTTAGGTGGGCCATGTTAATGGAATTATTTAATATTACAGTAATGGATAGCCTACATAATCATTCAAAATTTAACATTCTTTATTGTATACTTTTCTAGGTATGGTCAAAATGGTTACAAAATGGTTACATTTTATGACATTACCAAAAATAATCAAACATGTATGGGTAACTTAACGTTTTTTTTTTTATTTTTACTCGACATCTTAAAGGTGTAAGTAGTAGTAGTATATTTGGTTACAACTAACTGAAGTTGAAAGAGTAAGAAAACATCTTTAAAGTAAAATAATAAACAAAATAATTCATACAAGCAGTATCACAATAATTTTTAGTGTTGCCTTCAATTTAGTTCTGCACTATCAGGTCACAAAGCCGTATAGGCGTAGTGTAAGTTTCAAGTAGTACACTATTAAACAAACTCACCTTTTGTGGTAGAGCCTACCTTCGAAATATTAGTGTTGTTATAGTTGTGCTACTCACAAAACTTATTAAAAATACTTGTTACATATTTCATGTGCAAATATTTGCGCTCTCACAACCTGAAAGGAAATAATATATCAATAAAATGCGTAAGTAATAAACAAAAAAGGGTAGGCCTAATTGCCCAGACTAACACTAAATAATTTTGTTAATTAAAACATATGATTAAATAAGTACACTTTAATGACCGGGAAATATACAGGCATAGGTCTTCTGGCCTTTTCTTTAGGTAATATGTAGGCCTACATTGTTGCAGCTGACAGGCACAAAATCTCACGTGGACTAGATATTAAATGGTACCACTTACTTGCTAAAAAAAAAAAAAAAAAAAAAAAAAAAAAAACAAACAAACAACAACATTGAACACTAACTTTTCGTAAAAAAGAATTTATTGAGTCGGCGCCTTGAAAAAGCGCCCTATAATTCTGTTAAAATAACAGGTAGGCAACATTGTTTTTATTTTCTGTGGCACTTTTCTCTGGACGAATTACCTACTTTTTTTTGCGATTGGTTTTTGTAGACGTGTCATGCTGCTGTAAGGCTGACAGTTTTACCAGTTCACTCTGTAGTTTTTGTGTATAACTAACTTAATGCAGGAGAAAATACATATTGCAAGATATCTGCGATGTCTTACAAACATGTGGCTTGGCAGAACTAGTGTTAATTCGGAAGTCTACCAGAGAATATCAGCCTGCTCACAGGTAACGGCCGCTATTCTTCTGACAGACTGCTTCACGCAATCCCTTACTACAATGTGCGTAGGTCTGCGTGAATTTTACGTTAACCCCTAGTTCCACCCTTTGAACACTTGCGTCAGTGCTAAGCCCAGAAAATTCAGCACATAATACTCGTACCGGAATAGTGGTGTTTAAGAAATGTTATTGAATCTTGCAAAGATATATTTCACTTTAAATTAAACCATTTTAAACTGGAGGATGAGAAAAGTCATGAAATGAATGTGTGCGCACATATTAACAAGTTTACTGAGTACCATTTGCCGGAGACAGTTTTACAAGACAGTGTTGACGAAGTTTATGCATATTTCAAATAAATGTGTCCTTAAAATATATCCCCACATGTGCCAGACTGTTTAAATGAAGTACCATATCAACGTTTATACAACTGCGTCAAGCTATCATGTAAACAGATATGTAACAGCAAGCTGGCAATGACAGACATTTCTACACAGAAAATCACATAAATAAATTTTGAAAGGGTTTAGCGAAGTTTTAAAAATAATAAGCAATATTCAGATTAGTTAAAATAAATGTAAACAAACTGTTTAGGTTATTGAGTGGTTGAACTACATGTTTGATAAATACGGTATCAAATACGCGTGATTTTTGTTTTGCATTAATGACCTGTATACAATATTAACAATGATATTCCTATATGTCACTTTAATATTGATAAACCTCATAAGGCAAAATAAGCTCGTATTACTAATTTCATTAACACGAAAAATATTTCTCAGAGTTTACAGAAAGAAATATGCGACTGCAAGTTAGCAATATTTACATTTAAAAGTACAAAAATATATTTATACACATAAAATTCTAAATCCAGGGGGGGTGGAATTTGCCCCCCCCCCCGTAGCCACAAATGACGCCCCTGTTTACGCCATCTTGGTGAATGCGCTTACCCCTCGTCACGTGAGTAAGTCTGCAGGCTGAAGTTTTATTATTAAAGTATCTAATTTATAAATGTTTAATTAATAAAAAAGATGCAACAAGGTCACTGTCGCCAAAAAACAAAAACTTGCCCCCCCCCCCCGTAGAAAAACCTGAAATGACGCCCCTGGGCGTAAACCAACATAAAACATTTCTGCTGATATAGATGCGGTGCAACTGAGAATGCTTAGTCAATGTTTTAACTGTCTACAGATCTGAGTGTGAAAATATAAAGAAATATTCCTGTGGCTGGGCTCTCACAGAATCCAACATCTTTTAGAATGTTGCATAAAATTTTTAACTGCCTGCCGACAGTGTTTTTTTATACGTTGGTTTCTAAAAGCCACCGCAAAATCAGCGTGTTGGTGTCTTCAATTTCCTCTTCCATTTGCAACGCATTTGGAGATACAATTCCATATCTAGAAGCCAAGGTGAATGTTCTACTCTAATAAGGCATGTTTAAGGTTTTTTTCTTTTTTTTTTCTTCAGAAAACATCAGAGATCTTCCCCTCGACACACATCCTTCCCTGCGCACGCAGACACATATGGGTCTCTCTCTTCTTCCTCTCTAACTAACCACGGACTTGCTCCTGGCTTGTGTCAGTGTTCAGTAGCATTGACAAGTGCTTTATAGTCAGCGTTGTAGTTGGACAGTATTCCACCTCAAATGATGTAAACAGCTACTTTGTACCCAAAACCCGAGGCACACTTAGATACACAAGACTTGACAACACTTGTATGCAGATCAGGCGATTAGAGGAGAACTATAATGTGTCAGTGTTTATGTTTGTGTGGATAAAGATAGTAGTATTATTACTAATGAATCGTGCACTGACAAAGAGATTAAAAACGTTGTGTCTCGCATATTTACGAGTACTGTCTTTGTTATTTCTCAAGTGAATACAAGATCGCTGAACACACAGAATTATGGCATCAGTATTACGCTGTACAAGTTACATTCTACACTTTGGAGACCAAATGGTTCGAATTAACAAATTTTTAAAACCAGTAATGAATTTGATTTTTAGATTACAGTGACAGTTAGACATACTTAAAAGCCATGCACACAAGCTTGCCACAATACGGTGGGTCAACCACAACAGAAATGAATTAACGCATGCTGTACAAAGCTAGTGTATTCCTTGTTTAAAGTTACCATCCTACATCGAAAGAATAACACAAAATTTTTTATGAAGACTTTCTGGTTAAATTAGTTAACACTTTTAGATAATATGACAAAGCAGGTACGTGACAGTTACAGTAATATTGTTCCAATGTAACCTCGAAACTTTGCCAAAAGGTTCTGGCTGGCTAAACAAACTGTCACATTTGTAAGAAAAGATTTTCGTAAATATATATGTAAAGATACTGATAACGACAAAATTGTTAGTTATCGCGACCACGTGCCTTGTGAGATCAGAGGCTATGACAAAAACTCATGTAATATACAGAATACTCACTAAAGTAAGCTTGTTGCTGTGTTTCACATTATAAGGAATTAAGATTCACATTCTCTCATGAGGCCTTTGGCTGCCCACCATGTCACACAGACAGACAGAAGAATGGTAAACGAAAATCCAGGCAAACTCAGTAATTAGCAACAGACTATATCATACAAGTGGGTAGCTGACGTTTAAGTGCAGGCAGATCATCAACAAAAATGTGTTGTGATGTTGATAGAGATGTTCAACAAACCTCTGTTACCCAGCATCGCGATTCTGGACTTATAACAATTTTATCAGTACAATTTTTTTGTAATAATTAATTACAAAAATTTGTCTTCAACAGCTTTACACTTGCTTTATTGAGACACTAACAGTTTAATACATGAAGTACATTGCCACGATGTGTACTCAAGTATTGCCCCTGATTTGGCTGAAAGATATGACTCTCTGTTCTGTGGGCTCGCTAATCCGCAAAAACTCCGTTGTATCAGCAAGAGTGTTGTCAGATATTATGATTATGAAGGACAAGTATGCAGAAAAATTGTGACATCAATTGTGGATTGCTTTACACATACATCCTACAGAATGAAGAATGTACACAAAAAAAACATTTTTCTGGATATATTGCGTTCAAGTTAAAAGAGTAAGCAGACTCAAGTGCTGGCTAGCAGAAAACTACTGAAATTTGAGTAGTGCCGATCTTTTCTGTTAATGCATAGTATTGAGACGGTGCCCACGTCTCGGTTCGGCTTGGACACGGTACGTCATCAGTATTATTGAGACATTTTGCTTCGGTAATGTGGCAGCCCTGGCCTGTTAGTTGGAGTATTGGCCGCCAGGGCGGCTGCGATGTGATCGGGGCGGTGCACCGCGCCGGCAGAGAGCGAGAGAGCAGTCAGCTGGGAGATAGGAACATCAGTGTGGCCGCTAGGGTTGGACGCCGAGAGTCAGCTGACGGGGTTGAACAGTGGTAATCAGCTGTTAGCGTGGGACGGCCTTAGTTCACGAACATGAGTTGTGTGTGTGCCATCAGCTGGGTAGTGCGATGGTGCGAGCTTCATGACATGTAGTGATGCTCTAGTCAGGCCGGGCCCTTATATTGTGTGTGCTACTTCAAGGACTAGAACTTACAGAGGATGACTGAGCACCGAGTATCGTCGAGGATTGCACACAGATATATTAAAACCCTTGTGTGTACCTTTTCAAGGAGAGAGGAGAACTAGCCCCGTTTGGACGCCGCTCCAGGAGCTTCTTACTGCTGGAAGAGTTATAGCCTCGTCAGAAGGTAGCGTGATGTATACTGCAGACAGGTATGAGACAATAGCAACCTATTTTCCGTGTGTGCGACCCTACAAGGCGTAAGTGACGATGTACATTCATAGTAGGAGACAGGATTTAGGAACTGTTAGTGGTAGCAGGTTATAAAGCTGTAATGTATACCGATAATATTGTATGTAGATGTGCAATCATATTTAGTAGTTTACAATCAATTGTTGGGTATTTTAATTATGGTAGCACGCTTCCATGGGAGGACACCTGGTAGGGCTGGAATGTCCTTGTACTACCCGCTATAGTTAACGAGGCTGGGTGGAGTGCCGTCCCCGTTACAGTGTCATATCTGTGCGTTAGCGATAGTACAAGCATGTTCGTCGTATTTTGAACTGTCACTTTCTCGCTAAGGAGCATTACATTGCATAATGGCGTCCAAACGGCATGCACTAAGGCATAGAAACAGTACACATGAAAAATTACAGCAAATAAACGCATACCTTGAACTTACTGCATACTGCTGGTGTATAAACAGCAACCTTAAATTAAGCAGTTTTGTTACAAAAATCTATTTGTTTAAACAGTATATCTAGAATAAACTGTTAAGTTATTCAGTAGTTGAACTAGAGACAGCGCCTTACGTTTCAAATACTTTCGTAATACTGACAATATTTAATGTCTCTAACACATTTATATAATACTAGCAGTCCCCCGCGGCTTTGCTCGCGAGTATTATTCGTAACTGATAATATTTACTTTAATTGAAAAACCTCTTTGTACACAAGATTGGTACTTCAGTCATAAAGTGTTAGAATGTCCATGCGGCTAGTTGAACTAATTCTGCAGCAGGATAAGTAGCTATAGCTGTCCACGCGAAAATCAGTCTTAAGTTTGTCCCTGCCACTAACAGCGACTTCGCCTGGGCCTTATTTATAAAACTGCCAATTTGACGTTCTATGGTAGTTAAAGACATCTAAGGTAAGAGGTTAATCGAATGAGAAACATCTGTTTACCCTGTGCACAACCATTGGTGACGGTGCCCTCAATTATATATTTTCAAAATATTCACTTGAACTTTATTGACATTACAAAGTTTCAGAGAGTTAAGGTTTCGCGGAAACGTATTTGGTGCACCAAACCTGAGATTAGTAGATGATATATCGTTGGTTTACTGCCAAAAGTGACAAAGTAAAAATGGGATAAAATTATAAAAATGCTAGGAATATGTATATGTTGTTCACGAACAATTGCCCAAGTTTAAAGTCTATTCGTCGTTTCGTACTGTTGTGTCACAGTATAGTAACATACCACATTTTTGTTAATATCTACAATTTATTACTGTTTTTAAACGAAATAGCATTTATGACTTAATCACTTTTGGCAGTATACCGACGATA
>PNEQ01025215.1:0-13039 GCA_003012365.1 Medauroidea extradentata | reverse complement strand
ATACACAGTGTAGTTCTCTTAATATGTTGAGAGGACTATTTGCCACAGTGCATATTACATTGTCCCGTTGCTATGAGGACTGTGCTTTGTTGTGGTTGCTATAAGGACGTTCGTACTGATAATGTAATACACATACACAGATTAGTTCTCTTGGTATGTTGAGAGGACTGTTTGTCACAGTGCGTATTACATTGTCCTGTTGCTATGAGGACTGTGCTTTGTTGTAGTTGCTATAAGGACGTTCGTACTGATAATATAATGCACATACACAGTGTAGTTCTCTTAATATGTTGAGAGGACTATTTGACACAGTGCATATTGCAGAATACAGTTGCTATGAGGACTGTGCTTTATTGTTGTTGCTATAAGGACGTGCGTACTGATAATATAATACACATACACAGTGTAGTTCTCTTAATATGTTGAGAGGACTATTTGTCACAGTGCGTATTACATTGTCCCGTGGCTATGAGGACTGTGCTTTATTGTGGTTGCTATAAGGACGTGCGTACTGATAATATAATACACATACACAGTGTAGTTCTCTTAATATTTTGAGAGGACTATTTGACACAGTGCATATTACAGTGTACAGTTGCTATGAGGACTGTGCTTTATTGTTGTTGCTATAAGGACGTTCGTACTGATAATATAATACACATACACTGTGTAGTTCTCTTAATATGTTGAGAGGACTATTTGACACAGTGCGTATTACATTGTCCTGTGGCTATGAGGACTGTGCTTTATTGTAGTTGCTATAAGGACGTGCGTACTGATAATATAATACTTATACACAGTGTAGTTCTCTTAATATGTTGAGAGGACTATTTGTCACAGTGCGTATTACATTGTCCCGTGGCTATGAGGACTGTGCTTTATTGTAGTTGCTATAAGGACGTGCGTACTGATAATACAATACACATACACAGTGTAGTTCTCTTAATATGTTGAGAGGACTATTTGACACAGTGCATATTAAATGTACAGTTGCTATAAGGACTGTGCTTTATTGTTGTTGCTATAAGGACGTGCGTACTGATAATATAATACACATACACTGTGTAGTTCTCTTGATATGTTGAGAGGACTATTTGTCACAGTGCGTATTACATTGTCCCGTTGCTATGAGGACTGTGCTTTGTTGTAGTTGCTATAAGGACGTTCGTACTGATAATATAATACATATACACAGTGTAGTTCTCTTAATATGTTGAGAGGACGATTTGACACAGTGCGTATTACATTGTCCCGTTGCTATGAGGACTGTGCTTTGTTGTGGTTGCTATAAGGACGTTCGTACTGATAATGTAATACACATACACAGATTAGTTCTCTTGATATGTTGAGAGGACTATTTGTCACAGTGCGTATTACATTGTCCCGTTGCTATGAGGACTGTGCTTTGTTGTGGTTGCTATAAGGACGTTCGTACTGATAATGTAATACACATACACAGATTAGTTCTCTTGATATGTTGAGAGGACTATTTGACACAGTGCGTATTACATTGTCCTGTTGCTATGAGGACTGTGCTTTGTTGTGGTTGCTATAAGGACGTTCGTACTGATAATGTAATACACATACTCAGATTAGTTCTCTTGATATGTTGAGAGGACTATTTGTCACAGTGCGTATTACATTGTCCCGTTGCTATGAGGACTGTGCTTTGTTGTGGTTGCTATAAGGACGTTCGTACTGATAATGTAATACACAAACACAGATAAGTTCTCCTGATATGTTGAGAGGACTATTTGTCACAGTGCGTATTACATTGTCCTGTTGCTATGAGGACTGTGCTTTGTTGTAGTTGCTATAAGGACGTTCGTACTGATAATATAATACACATACACAGTGTAGTTCTCTTAATATGTTGAGAGGACTATTTGACACAGTGCACATTGCAGAATACAGGTGCTATGAGGACTGTGCTTTATTGTTGTTGCTATAAGGACGTGCGTATTGATAATATAATACACATACACATTGTAGTTCTCTTAAAATGTTAAGAGAGGAATATTTGTCACAGTGCGTATTACATTGTCCCGTGGCTATGAGGTCTGTGCTTTATTGTAGTTGCTATAAGGACAATCGTACTGATAATATAATACACATACACAGTGTAGTTCTCTTAATATCTTGAGAGGACTATTTGCCACACTGCATTTTACATTGTCCCGTGGCTATGAGGACTGTGCTTTATTGTAGTTGCTATAAGGACGTTCGTACTGATAATATAATACACATACACAGTGTAGTTCTCTTAATATGTTGAGAGGACTATTTGACACAGTGCACATTGCAGAATACAGTTGCTATGAGGACTGTGCTTTATTGTTGTTGCTATAAGGACGTGCGTACTGATAATATAATACATATACACAGTGTAGTTCTCTTAATATGTTGAGAGGACTATTTGCCACAGTGCATATTGCATTGTCCCTTTGCTATGAGGACTGTGCTTTGTTGTGGTTGCTATAAGGACGTTCGTACTGATAATGTAATACACATACACAGATTAGTTCTCTTAATATGTTGAGAGGACTATTTGTCACAGTGCGTATTACATTGTCCCGTGGCTATGAGGACTGTGCTTTATTGTAGTTGCTATAAGGACGTTCGTACTGATAATATAATACTTATACACAGTGTAGTTCTCTTAATATGTTGAGAGGACTATTTGCCACAGTGCATATTGCATTGTCCCTTTGCTATGAGGACTGTGCTTTGTGGTGGTTGCTATAAGGACGTTCGTACTGATAATGTAATACACATACACAGATTAGTTCTCTTGATATGTTGAGAGGTCTATTTGTCACAGTGCGTATTACATTGTCCTGTTGCTATGAGGACTGTGCTTTGTATGTAGTTGCTATAAGGACATGCGTACTGATAATATAATACACATACACAGTGTAGTTCTCTTAATATGTTGAGAGGACTATTTGACACAGTGCATATTACAGTGTACAGGTGCTATGAGGACTGTGCTTTATTGTGGTTGCTATAAGGACGTGCGTACTGATAATACAATTCACATACACAGTGTAGTTCTCTTAATATGTTGAGAGGACTATTTGACACAGTGCTAATTACAGTGTACAGTTGCTATGAGGACTGTGCTTTATTGTGGTTGCTATAAGGACGTGCGTACTGATAATATAATACACATACACAGTGTAGTTCTCTTAATATGTTGAGAGGACTATTTGACAAAGTGCATATTACAGTGTACAGTTGCTATGAGGACTGTGCTTTGTTGTAGTTGCTATAAGGACATGCGTACTTATAATATAATACACATACACAGTGTAGTTCTCTTAATATGTTGAGAGGACTATTGGACACAGTGCATATTACAGTGTACAGTTGCTATGAGGACTGTGCTTTATTGTTGTGGCTATAAGGACGTGCGTACTGATAATATAATACACATACACAGTGTAGTTCTCTTAATATGTTGAGAGGACTATTTGCCACAGTGCATATTACAGTGTACAGTTGCTATGAGGAATGTGCTTTATTGTGGTTGCGATAAGGACGTGCTTACTGATAATATAATACACATACACAGTTATTTCTCTTAAAATGTTGAGAGCACTATTTGACACAGTGCATATTACAGTGTACATTTGCGTTAGTGTGTAGAAAGTGATGACCGCTGCTGCCATCCTCTCTACCATGGTCAAGTGTCTGTACTTGTATTCTGGTGTCAACTCTCATTAATCGTTTGTGTGTTGAAGGTGATGACCGCTGCTGCCATCCCCTCAACCATGGTCAAGTATCTGTACTTGTATTCTGGTGGCAACAATCATATAGCGTTTGTGTGTATTGGTGATGACCGCGGCTATCATCCCATCTACCATGTTCAAGTGTCTGTACTTGTATTCTGGTGGCAACTAGAATATATCAGATGCTTGTTGAAGGTGCTGACCGCTGCTGCCATCCCCTGTACCATGGTCAAGTGTCTGTACTTGCATTCTGGTGTCAACTCTCATTGATCGTTTGTTTGTTGATGGTGATGACCGCTGCTGGCATCCCCTCTACCATGGTCAAGTGTCTGTACTTGTATTCTGGTGGCAACTATCATAAAGCGTTTGTGTTTTGAAGGTGATGATCGCCGCTACCATTCCCTCTACCATGGTCAAGTGTCTGTACTTGTATTGTGGTGGCAACTTGATATAGCGTTTGTGTGTTGAAGTTGGTGACCGCTGCTGCCATTTTCTCTACTATCGTCAAGTTTTTGTACTTGTATTCTTGTATCAACTATCATATATCTTTTCTGTGTTGAAGGTGATGACCGCCGCTACCATTCCCTCTACCATGGTCAAGTGTCTGTACTTGTATTGTGGTGGATAACTGTGATAAAGCGTTTGTGTGTTGAAGGTGATGACCGTTGCTGCCATCCCCTCTACCATGGTCAAGTGTCTGTATATGTATTCTGGTGGCAACTATCATAAAGCGTTTGTGTGTTGAAGGTGATGACAGCTGCTGCCATCCCCTCTACCACGGTCAAGTGTCTGTACATGCCTTCTGGTGGCAACATTCATATAGCGTTTGTGTATTGAAGGTGATAACCTCTGAAGCCATCTCCTCTACCACGGCCAAGTTTCTGTACTTGTTTTCTGGTGTCAACTATCATAAAGTGTTTGTGTGTTGAAGGTGATGACCGCTGCTGCCATCCCCTCTACCACGGTCAAGTGTCTGTATGTGTATTCTGGTGGCAACTATCATAAAGCGTTTGTGTGTTGAAGGTGATGACAGCTGCTGCCATCCCCTCTACCACGGTCAAGTGTCTGTACATGCCTTCTGGTGGCAACATTCATATAGCGTTTGTGTATTGAAGGTGATAACCTCTGAAGCCATCTCCTCTACCACGGCCAAGTTTCTGTACTTGTTTTCTGGTGTCAACTATCATAAAGTGTTTGTGTGTTGAAGGTGATGACCGCTGCTGCCATCCCCTCTACCACGGTCAAGTGTCTATAGATGTTTTCTGGTGTCAACTATCATAGACCTTTTGTGTGTTGAAGGTGATGACAGCTGCTGCTATTCCCTCTACCACAGTCAAGTGTCTGTACATGTATTCTGGTGGCAACTATCATAAAGTGTTTGTGTGTTGAAGGTGATGACAGCTGCGGCCATCCCCTATTCCACAGTCAAGTGTCTGTACATGCATTCTTGTGGCAATAATCATATAGCGTTTGTGTGTTGAAGGTGATGACCTCTGCTGCCATCCCCTCTACCATGGTCAAGTGTCTGTACTTGTATTGTGGTGGCAACTTGATATAGCGTTTGTGTGTTGAAGTTGGTGACCGCTGCTGCCATTTCCTCTACTATGGTCAAGTTTCTGTACTTGTATTCTGGTGGCAACTATCATAGATCGTTTGTGTGTTTAAGGTGATGACCGCTGATGCCATTTCATCTACTATTTTCAAGTCAAGTTTCTGGACTTGTATTCTGGTGGCTACTATCATAGAGCGTTTGTGTGTTTAATGTGATGACCACTGCTGCCATCCCCTGTACCATGGTCAAGTGTCTGTACTTGTATTCTGGTGTCAACTACCATTGATCATTTGTGTGTTTAAGGTGATGACCGCTGCTGCCATCCCCTCTACCGTGGTCAAGTGTCTGTACTTGTATTCTGGTGTCAACTATAATAGAGCGTTTGTGTGTTGATGGTGATGACCGCTGCTGCCATTCATTCTACCACGGTCAAGTGTCTGTTCTTGTATTCTGGTGGCAACTATAATAGAGTGTTTGTGTGATGAAGGTGATGACCGCCACTGCTATACCCTCTGCCATGGTCAAGTGTCTGTACTTGTATTCTGGTGGCAACTATCATATAGCGTTTGTGTGTTGAAGGTGATGATGGCTGTTGCCATCCCCTCTACCATGGTTTAGTGTCTGTACTTGTATTCTGGTGTCAACTATAATAGAGCGTTTGTGTGTTGATGGTGATGACGGCTGCTGCCATTCACTCTACCACGGTCAAGTGTCTGTACTTGTATTCTGGTGTCAACTATAATAGAGCGTTTGTGTGTTGATGGTGATGACCGCTGCTGCCATTCACTCTACCACGGTCAAGTGTCTGTTCTTGTATTCTGGTGGCAACTATAGTAGAGCGTTTGTGTGATGAAGTTGATGACCGCTGCTGCTATACCCTCTGCCATGGTCAAGTGTCTGTACTTGTATTCTGGTGGCAACTATCATATAGCGTTTGTGTGTTGAAGTTGATGATGGCTGTTGCCATCCCCTCTACCATGGTCAAGTGTCTGTACTTGTATTCTGGTGTAAACTATTATAGAGCGTTTGTGTGATGAAGGTGATGACTGCTGGTACCATCCCTTCTACCACGGTCAAGTATCTGTTCTTGTATTCTGGTGGCAACTATATTAGAGCGTTTGTGTGTTGAAGGTGATGATGGCTGTTGCCATCCCCTCTACCGTGGTCAAGTGTCTGTACTTGTATTCTGGTGTCAACTATAATAGAGCGTTTGTGTGTTGATGGTGATGACGGCTGCTGCCATTCACTCTACCACGGTCAAGTGTCTGTTCTTGTATTCTGGTGGCAACTATAGTAGAGCGTTTGTGTGATGAAGGTGATGACCGCTGCTGCTCTACCCTCTGCCATGATCAAGTGTCTGTACATGTATTCTGGTGGCAACTATAATAGAGCGTTTGTGTGTTGATGGTGATGACCGCTGCTGCTATACCCTCTACCTTGGTCAAGTGTCTGTTCTTGTATTCTGGTGGCAACTATAATAGAGCGTTTGTGTGATGAAGGTGATGACCGCTGCTGCCGTCCCCTCTACCATTGTCAAGTGTCTGTATTTGTATTCTGGTGGCAACTTTCATATTTCATTTGTTTGTTGAAGATGATGACTGCTGCTGCCATTCACTCTACCATGGTCAAGTGTCTGTACTTGTATTCTGGTGGCAACTTTCATATTGTGTTTGTGTGTTGAAGGTGGTGACTGCTGCTGCAATCCCCTCTACCATGGTCAAGTGTATGTACTTGTATTCTGGTGGCAACATTCATATTGTGTTTATGTGTTGAAGGTGATGACCGCTGCTGTCATTCACTCTACCATGGTCAAGTGTCTGTACTTGCATTCTGGTGGCAGCTATCATATAGTGTTTGTGTGTTGAAGGTGACGACTGCTGCTGCCATCCGCTCTACCATGGTCAAGTGTCTGTACTTGTATTCTGGTGGCAACTTTCATATAGTGTTTGTGTGTTGAAGGTGATGACTGCTGGTACCATCCCTTCTACCACGGTCAAGTGTCTGTACTTTTATTCTGGTTGCAACTTTCATATAGCGTTTGTTGTTGTAGGTGGTGACTGCTGCTGCCATTCTCTCTACCACGGTCAAGTGTCTGTACTTGTATTCTGGTGGCAACTTTCATATTGTGTTTGTGTGTTGAAGGTGATGACCGCTGCTGTCATTCACTCTACCATGGTCAAGTGTCTGTACTTGCATTCTGGTGGCAACTTTCATATTGTGTTTGTGTGTTGAAGGTGGTGACCCTTTCTGCTATTCACTCTACCATGGTCAAGTGTCTGTACTTGTATTCTGGTGGCAACATTCATATTGTGTTTGTGAGTTGAAGGTGATGACCGCTGCTGCCATCCCCTCTACCATGGTCAAGTGTCTGTACTTGCATTCTGGTGGCAACTTTCATATTGTGTTTGTGTGTTGAAGGTGGTGACCGTTGCTGCTATTCACTCTACCATGGTCAAGTGTCTGTACTTGTATTCTGGTGGCAACTTTCATATTGCGTTTGTTTGTTGAAGGTGATGACCGCTGCTGCCATTCCGTCTTCCATGGTCAAGTGTCTGTACTTGTATTCTGGTGGCAACTATCATAGAGCATTTTTGTGTTGAAGGTGATAATGGCTGCTGCCATTCCGTCTGCCATGGTCAAGTGTCTGTACTTGTATTCTAGTGGAAACTATCATAGAGCGTTTGTGTGTTGAAGGTGATGTCAGACGCTGCTATACCCTCTACCATGGTCAAGTGTCTGTACATGTATTCTGGTGGCAACTATAATAGAGCGTTTGTGTGTTGATGTTGATGACCTCTGGCACCATCCCTTCTACCACGGTCAAGTGTCTGTTCTTGTATTCTGGTGGCTACTATAATAGAGCGTTTGTGTGATGAAGGTGATGACCGCTGCTACCATCCCTTCTCTCACTGACAAGTGTCTGTACTTGTATTCTGGTGGCAGCTATCATATAGTGTTTGTGTGTTGAAGGTGATGACTGCTGCTGCCATCCCCTCTACCATGGTCAAGTGTCTGTACTTGTATTCTGGTGGCAACTTTCATATTATGTTTGTGTGTTGAAGGTGATGACTGCTGCTGCAATTCACTCTACCATGGTCAAGTGTCTGTACTTGTATTCTGGTGGCAACTTTCATATAGTGTTTGTGTGTTGAAGGTGATGACTGCTGCTGCCATCCCCTCTACCATGGTCAAGTGTCTGTACTTGTATTCTGGTGGCAACTTTCATATAGCGTTTGTTGTTGTAGGTGGTGACTGCTGCTGCCATTCACTCTACCATGGTCAAGTGTCTGTACTTGTATTCTGGCGGCAACTTTCATATTGTGTTTGTGTGTTGAAGGTGGTGACTGGTGCTGCCATCCCCTCTACCATGGTCAAGTGTCTGTACTTGTATTCTGGTGGCAACTTTCATATTGTGTTTGTGTGTTGAAGGTGATGACCGCTGCTGTCATTCACTCTACCATGGTCAAGTGTCTGTACTTGCATTCTGGTGGCAACTTTCATATTGTGTATTTGTGTTGAAGGTGGTGACCGTTTCTGCTATTCACTCTACCATAGTCAAGTCTCTGTACTTGTATTCTGGTGGCAACTTTTATATTGTGATTGTGAGTTGAAGGTGATGACCGCTGCTGTCATTCATTCTACCATGTTCAAGTGTCTGTACTTGTATTCTGGTGGAAACTATCATAGAGCGTTTGTGAGTTGAAGGTGATGACCGCTGCTGCTATTCACTCTACCATGGTCAAGTGTCTGTACTTGTATTCTGGTGGCAACTTTCATATTGTGTTTGTGAGTTGAAGGTGATGACCGCTGCTGCTATTCACTCTATCATGGTCAATAGTCTGTACTTGTATTCTGGTGGAAACTATCATAGAGTGTTTGTGTGTTGAAGGTGATGTCTGCTGCTGCCATCCCCTCTAACATGTTTTAGTGTCTGTACTTGTATTCCGGTGGAAACTTTCATAGAGCGTTTGTGTGTTGAAGGTGATGACCGCTGCTGCTATCCTCTCTACCATGGTCAAGTGTCTGTACTTGTATTCTGGTTGCAACTATCATAGAGCGTTTGTGTGTTGAAGGTGATGACTGCTGCTGCTATACCCACTACCATGGTAAAGTGTCTGTATTTGTATTCTGGTGGCAACTTTCATATTGTGTTTGTGTGTTGAAGGTGATGACCGTTGCTGCTATTCACTCTACCATGGTCAAGTGTCTGTACTTGTATTCTGGTGGCAACTTTCATATTGTGTTTGTGAGTTGAAGGTGATGACCGCTGCTGCTATTCACTCTACCATGGTCAAGTGTCTGTACTTGTATTCTGGTGGCAACTTTCATATTGTGTTTGTGAGTTGAAGGTGATGACCGCTGCTGCTATTCACTCTACCATGGTCAAATGTCAGTACTTGTATTCTGGTAGCAACTATTATAGAGCATTTGTGTGTTGAAGGTGATGACGTCTGCTGCCATTCACTCTACCATGGTCAAGTGTCTGTACTTGTATTCTGGTGGCAACTTTCATATTGTGTTTGTGTGTTGAAGGTGATGACTGTTGCTGCTATTCACTCTACCATGGTCAAGTGTCGGTACTTGTATTCTGGTGGTAACATTCATATTGCGTTTGTTTGTTAAAGGTGATGACCGCTGCTGCTATTCCGTCTTCCATGGTCAAGTGTCTGTACTTGTATTCTGGTGGCAACTATCATAGAGCATTTTTGTGTTGAAGGTGATGTCTGCTGCTGCCATCCAGTCTACCATGGTCAAGTGTCTGTACTTGTATTCCGATGGAAACTATCATAGAGCGTTTGTGTGTTGAAGGTGATGACCGCTGCTGCCATTCCGTCTTCCATGGTCAAGTGTCTGTACTTGTATTCTGGTTGCAACTATCGTAGAGCGTTTGTGTGTTGAAGGTGATGACTGCTGCTGCTATCCCCTCTACCATGGTCAAGTGTCTGTACTTGTATTCCGGTGGAAACTATCATAGAGCGTTTGTGTGTTGAAGGTGATGACTGCTGCTGCTGCTATCCCCTCTACCATGGTCATGTGTCTGTACTTGTATTCTGGTGGCAACTATAATAGAGCGTTTGTGTGTTGAAGGTGATGACTGCTGCTGCTATCCCCTCTACCATGATCAAGTGTCTGTACTTGTATTCCGGTGGAAACTATCATAGAGCGTTTGTGTGTTGAAGGTGATGACCGCTGCTGTAATTTCCTATGCCATGGTCAAGTGTCTGTACTTGCATTCTAGTGGCAACTATCATATAGCGTTTGTTGTTGTAGGTGGTGACTGCTGCTGCCATTCACTCTACCATGGTCAAGTGTCTGTACTTGTATTCTGGTGGCAACTTTCATATTGTGTTTGTGTGTTGAAGGTGATGACCGCTGCTGTCATTCGCTCTACCATGGTCAAGTGTCTGTAATTGCATTCTGGTGGCAACTTTCATATTGTGTTTGTGTGTTGAAGGTGATGACCGTTGCTGCTATTCACTCTATCATGGTCAAGTGTCTGCACTTGTATTCTGGTGGCAACTTTCATATTGTGTTTGTGTGTTGAAGGTGATGACCGTTGCTGCTATTCACTCTAGCATGGTCAAGTGTCTGTACTTGTATTCTGGTGGCAACTTTCATATTGTGTTTGTGTGTTGAAGGTGATGACCGTTGCTGCTATTCACTCTACCATGGTCAAGTGTCTGTACTTGTGTTCTGGTGGCAACTATTATAGAGCATTTGTGTGTTGAAGATGATGACTGCTTCTACCATCCCCTCTACCATGGTCAAGTGTCTGTACTTGTATTCTGGTTGCAACTATCATAGAGCGTTTGTGTGTTGAAGGTGATGACTGCTGCTGCTATCCCCTCTACCATGGTAAAGTGTCTGTACTTGTATTCTGGTGGCAACTTTCATATTGTGTTTGTGTGTTGAAGGTGATGACCGTTGGTGCTATTCACTCTACCATGGTCAAGTTTCTGTACTTGTATTCTGGTGGCAACTTTCATATTGTGTTTGTGAGTTGAAGGTGATGACCGCAGCTGCTATTCACTCTACCATGGTCAAATGTCTGTACTTGTATTCTGGTGGCAACTATTAAAGAGCATTTGTGTGTTGAATGTAATGACGGCTGCTGTCATTCACTCTACCATGGTCAAGTGTCTGTACTTGTATTCTGGTGGCAACTTTCATATTGTGTTTGTGTGTTGAAGGTGATGACCGCAGCTGCTATTCACTCTACTATGGTCAAGTGTCGGTACTTGTATTCTGGTGGTAACTTTCATATTGCGTTTGTTTGTTGAAGTTTATGACCGCTGCTGCCATTCCGTCTTCCATGGTCAAGTGTCTGTACTTATATTCTGGTGGCAACTATCATAGAGCATTTTTGTGTTGAAGGTGATAAATGGCTGCTGCCATTCCCTCTGCCATGGTCAAGTGTCTGTACTTGTATTCTGGTGGAAACTATCATAGAGCGTTTGTGTGTTGAAGGTGATGACTGCTGCTGCCATTCCCTCTGCCATGGTCAAGTGTCTGTACTTGTATTCTGGTGGAAACTATCATAGAGCGTTTGTGTGTTGAAGGTGATGTCTGCTGCTGCCATTCCCTCTGCCATGGTCAAGTGTCTGTACTTGTATTCTGGTGGAAACTATCATAGAGCGTTTGTGTGTTGAAGGTGATGACTGCTGCTGCTATCCCTTCTACCATGGTCAAGTGTCTGTACTTGTATTCCGGTGGAAACTATCATAGAGCATTTGTGTGTTGAAGGTGATGACTGCTGCTGCTGCTATCCTCTCTACCATGGTCAAGTGTCTGTACTTGTATTCTGGTGGCAACTATTATAGAGCGTTTGTGTGTTGAAGGTGATGACTGCTGCTGCTATGCCCTCTACCATGATCAAGTGTCTGTACTTGTATTCCGGTGGAAACTATCATAGAGCGTTTGTGTGTTGAAGGTGATGACCGCTGCTGCCATTTCCTATGCCATGGTCAATTGTCTGTACTTGCATTCTAGTGGCAACTATCATATAGCGTTTGTTGTTGTAGGTGGTGACTGCTGCTGCCATTCACTCTACCATGGTCAAGTGTCTGTACTTGTATTCTGGTGTCAACTTTCATATTGTGTTTGTGTGTTGAAGGTGATGACCGCTGCTGCCATTTACTCTACCTTGGTCAAGTGTCTGTACTTGCATTCTGGTGGCAACTTTCATATTGTGTTTGTGTGTTAAAGGTGATGACCGCTGCTGTCATTCACTCTACCATGGTCAAGTGTCTGTACTTGTATTCTGGTGGCAACTTTCATATTGTTTTTGTGTGTTGAAGGTGATGACCGCTGCTGTCATTCACTCTACCATGGTCAAGTGTCTGTACTTGCATTCTGGTGGCAACTTTCATATTGTGTTTGTGTGTTGAAGGTGATGACCGCTGTTGCCATCCCCTCTACCATGGTCAAGTGTCTGTACTTGCATTCTGGTGGCAAATTTAATATTGTGTTTGTGAGTTGAAGGTGATGACCGCTGCTGTCATTCACTCTACCATGGTCAAGTGTCTGTACTTGTATTCTAGTGGCAACTATTATAGAGCATTTGTGTGTTGAAGGTGATGATGGCTGCTGTCATTCACTCTACCATGGTAAAGTGTCTGTACTTGTATTCTGGTGGCAACTTTCATATTGTGTTTGTGTGTTGAAGGTGATGACCGCTGCGGCCATTCACTCTACCATGGTCAAGTGTCTGTATTTGTATTCTGGTGGCAACTTTCATATTTTGTTTGTGTGTTGA
>PNEQ01025214.1:0-12836 GCA_003012365.1 Medauroidea extradentata | reverse complement strand
TGAACAGGCTAAAGTCTTGATTTGCACTTCAATTACATAGATACATAAGCAATTTTCTAAGATGTGAAATTAAAATATTTCAAAATTCTAAAGCCCAAATGGCTGAAAAATCACAAAATTTATTTTCTATCAGCCCATGATATCAATCTAATTAGCAGAGATATTAAGGTATTGTTCGCGTCAGAGTGATGCTTACTTATGTATTTAAAGATTTCATGTAAGGTTTTTTTTACAGTACAAGGCATTTCTTTGTAAAAAAAATACAAAAAAATTACAGTGTACTTCCACATAACGCATCTTCCTGCCGTTGTTGGTTAATTGCGACTATCTCTAATTTGTCTACTCTCTAGCACAACAGTTAACAACATGCTAGATATTCAGAGTACTTGAGTGCAAGATTCTCTCATTCTCCCTTTTCTTATTGGGGAAATATGTTTACTATCGTACTTTTCATAAATCTACGACCTTCCTTGATACAGAATCATCTGCTGCCACGACATTGAAATGACAGAATACGCCTACATTGTATTTTTCCGGCATGGGAAATGGTGTGAATATTCTTTACCGCTATAGTAATTGAAATACTCTTATTTGGAAATTTACTCTCAATTATTTATTGTAATAATATTTTATGTGTTAGTTTTATTTCTGCAGTTAACTTAACTGATATATATTTTTAAATTTCGCGCTAAACCTATGTGAAAATTTATAAGTTTGCTCCTTAGCTGATAATAATACGTAGGCCTTACCCAATATATTAATCATTCAGTAAATTGCTCCTTACGTAAAACCTATGATTTTCGGCAGCAAACATATATTTTTTGCAATCATAATTTGCAAATAGTTACACTTTTTCCTTATATCTCATTAAATAAGGAAAGTAGCATATTTTTGTATTTTAGTGATGCTTGGTTACCTAATTAGAAAGTAATCGGACCAATCTCTTTAAACGAACACCTATCAGCGGGGAAATTTTGAGCACGTGGTAGAAGATCTTGGTATTGATCGAAGAAGTTAGTGTGATTTCTGAAACATTAGACATTTTCGTAACGCAGTATAATGACTTTTACGTACGTGCAAATCCACAATTCGCGAATTTTTGCTAGGGGAACCAAAATCTCGCCAAACGGAAGTACTACTGCAAAGCAGCAAGCTGATGCTAAGAAATCGTGTTTATATTTCCCACTGAGCCTCTGTGTATTCACAGTGAAATTGTGATAAATAACTTAGTTCTATTCGTGTGCATAAGGAAACTACATCTACATTTTCTGATTGTGATTTAAAGTACATAATTTGAACATTTCAATTTGTAGTTTTCCTGGGTAGATAGCAAACATAGATTACACTGTAAATAAGCTCACCTATAACTATCCAGGGGGCCGATTAAAAATGAGCATCAAATACCTGCACCAACGCAGCGCAGAGCAAGGAAAACTGTTCTGCACTAGAACCAACCAACGAGGAAGGAATTAAATATGACAGACGCAAGTGGGCGGGACACTTAGAGCCACAGAAATTTCATTTCTCCAAAATGAGATTTTAGGGCCAGTAAAAAACATCGTTACAAAATCGTTCGGAAACTTTCGGGTACGATCGGGTCGACTTCGGCTAACTTCTCACGTTTATCCATGTGCAGAGCGCGAGTCTCGCCTGTGTGTGTTTAATCTATGGCAATATGTTTTTGGTGGCAGCAATCTGCTCTAACCTAAAATTAAAATATGTTTCTTGTAACAACTTCGAAATATCATGGACAAACAGCACATCTATTTCATTATCTTTTGAAGTTGTGAAGTGATAAAATTATAATATTCCGCATGTTTAGGGAGAAGATCCTGCAATACTAAAGTGACGTGATTTATTATTCGTAACTTACGTTCATGTGTTTATAGGCTTTTTTTTTCGAAACGGCAATACTATCAAAAATTGTGATGTATTTGTAAATTATATATTAATAATGTTTAGGATGTAATTTTTTGTTTTTATTATTGCTCGTTTATGTACACTTCGGAATAACTGACCATGTTTATTGCAAATGTTTGTACAGTATGTTATTTTTCAGTCTTGTTATTCAGTCGAGGCTGTGTTCAATATTACTGCATTAAGTATTAGTGAAATATTTAATGACTGACGGCGTTTCTTAACTATGTGATGTTACAATATGTGGCTTTCAACGACATTATAGCGAGCATTTTTTGTTGTCAATTTTAAGTTTCCATCTCCAACGTCACGTCACCGCTTCGACAGTAAGTGAAACATATGTTCTTGTTTTGCACATCGATTTATCTCCAACACATCTTGTCCATATATAATTTAATTTAATTCTGACGAAATACAGCTGCCAAACATTGCAGCCATTGCATGTAAAATTTATCGTTTGCACATGCGCGATTGGTGCGAAATGGTTTGGTTCGAGGGTCTAGTTCGGCGAAAAAATTTCTCTGCGTTTTGCACCGGTCACGTAACTAGCTGCACCTCGTAATGAGCGTATTTAGTCCCAGTGCGGTGCAGCGCAGAGCAAATTTGGCGTTGCGCCGCAGAAAGACGATATTTAATCGGCCCCCAGGATGTTAAGAAAGTTAGTTATAAGAGTATAGTTACCGAGTTTGTGTGTGCGGTCGACTGCAATACATCAGCACACACATCTCGACCACAACCATCCCAACCATGAGTACCACAAGCGTGATTGGAATCGCCAGCACCGGCCAGTTGGGCGACTGCAACATTACGTACACAACACTGCTATACTGCTTAGTTCACATGTATATTACACACACTTCATATATCCATACACTGTACACACTAGATACCTATCACTCCGATAATTACTTGATTCTATAAATATCTTGTTATAGTACTCAAATTAAATCTGACATAATATACAAATTATTGTTACTAAATTTGTTTATGTGTGGTTTTCATTCATAGAGATAAGAAGTATGCTTGTAGAAATTTATAATTTCGTTTCCATTACCACAGTCTATTTTCTGCGGTAGTCTAATTTAAAACAACCAATTATTTTTTACATTTAGCCGAGCAAAACAAGTCAAATTCTCAGTGCGAATACATCCACCTAATTTTCAATAATTTTATTAATTTTAGACGACTGCTGAGATTGGATGTTCTGTACATAAATTACTGTAATACACTTTTTTTAAGATTGTAAAAAATGCTGTGTTTGTAACTCAGGGCCATGATGGGTATTAAAATCAAAATTTTTCAAAGGAATGCTTTGAAAATTTCTAAAAGAAAAAGAGCTGTACGACGCACAATTCTATGTGTATTGAAAATATTTGACTGCTTGGCACTGTTTGTTCGCTAAACCATTGTTTGATGTCGGCATACTTTCGCAAAAAATTGGATGTTGGGTGCCACAATCTAAAAAAAATTGTGCTTATCGCTTCACAAAATAGGTACAATATGTCACTTAAATATGACAAAATAATGAAGAAATTCTTCTATAAATTATGTTGCTTTAAAAAAAACTTTTCAAACAATCAGTGTAAAACTACCGATAGTGATCTTGAGGTGTAATATCAGATGCCATCTTGTATTTATTAATTTAGCTATAACTTTTGTGACTAATTATCTTACAGCACTTGGCCTCGATCAGAAACGGATAATAACTTTGCTACAGTAGGAAAATAACATTAGTGGAATACTTCATTGACTTGGCATGTGTAGTTGACAAATATAAGCTTCAACTTCTGAAATTTTAAACGCCTCGGATTCCATTACTGTTGCGTCAAATATTTCCAGTAATTTACATTGTAAGCCACTTCGATGCGAAGTATGACAATATGTAGGTTAACACAGGTTACAAGAAAATTTAAATCCACGATGGCAGTGGAAGTTCCATGTATTTCAAGCCACGGCCTCTTCGTATCTTTTTATGAAATTTCTGTGCTATTGAAGTCATATATAATGGCATCGTTATAACAATTTCTTGATATGCTATTTTTGTTTCTAAAGATTTAACTAAAGTATGTATTATAAGTTAATGCCAGATAATGCACTCACAATAATTGATGAAATTCATATTTGTTAACTCAGTTTTTATTTTGTTGAAAATGTGTAAAATTTCCAATTTTGTATGTATCGGTTAACCATTTGCGACAATATACTGGAATTAACAAATAAATGGTGTTACACCGTTCGTCAAATATTTCCATTATATTGGTGTCTATTAACAAGTTTTTTAGAGTCTGGCAAAAAGTTTGTACTTGGAAATTTAAAAGGACGTGCACTAGATTTAAAAATTGGAACAGCTATGTTTATTTAACGTACACGATGAACATGACTGTTTGTTACGTAACTTACTTGCTCAGATATCAACCTTCGTAATATTTGAGTTTTAATGTTTCAATGTTAATTATTAAGTTACTTTTAGAACAACACGCGAGTTTTACAATAAAGAAAATGTTGTAAGAGTTATTGGAAATTTGCACTGTTTAACTATTGTGAATAAATTAAGCAATAACTAGCCGAATTATGCACATACAAGTGGATAGTGTAATTTAAAATGTAGCGTTCTTAGTAACTAAAGTATATATTTGACTATGTTCACAAGAAAAGAGTTTTCATTGTGAGAAGGGGTAATATACCAACAGCTATATCATACACGACCACCTCTTGTTGTACTTAAGTCACAAACTATTTCCAGATTAGCGTTTCTTTTTATTGCATAGGAAAATGGAAATGATATTGGCTTATCGATTGTTTGAATGTACATAAATTTACTTATCATGAACTTTTAACTTTCAATTGCACTGTACGGTTTTATGTACGCCGCTAAAAACAACTGACATACCAAACCGAAAAAATGCACAGTGTATAACAGTGTTGTAGTCTATGATTTGACATATGTAATACCAAAAATAAATATATTTTTGTATTTTAAAAAAAAATTAAAATTTTTAAATTTTCATTTCAAAATACACTATTTTTTATTAAATACAAAAATGTTTTTTTTATGTGCGTCATTTCATAGCCTACAACATTGTTATACACTGTGATTTTTTTTTTTGTTTTGGTAAGTCAGTTGGTTTTAGTGGCATACATAAAACCGTAAAATTCAAATTTTGAAGTTTACGACTCATTACTCGAAAACTGAGGGATGCAACAATTTTCGAAGTGGAAGATTTAGTCAGAATTTATGTTTAAAATAAAAAAAAATAATATCTGCTACAAATATAAAAAAAAAAGACATTGAAAACTGAGGTGAACTGCGCCCTTAAAATAGGCATGCGAACACCAAAATAAAATAATTACGTTGGTCATAGTACGTTTTTTTTTCAATTACGTCCATTAAAGTTGATAAGTTACACATTTTTAGCGAATTTGTAAAATTACAGTATGTGGGCTGTTCTAAAACTGCCTACCAACCGAATAATTGGCGAAACTAGGGTATATTTTTCATCCTATAGTTTATTAAACTTACAGAAGCTAAATCCCTAAACATAATAACTAACATTCCTGCAGTTTTAATAAGTATTTAATTAAGTACGCAATTAATAACGAGAATGAAAACATATTTGTTATTTCGTAGAAATACGGCATTTACCAAAAATCTTACAGTAACGTAGTCAAGAATAATTACTAATACACACATACCTGCATTACAATTGTAAGGTTGAAATGAATTAAAAATTATAATTAAAAATTCCGTATCGATACATTCACAACTGCCACTACCATAACATTAGATAGTACAGACTGTACTAAGGATATGTTGTGCATACTGGAGTACGTAGGATATTGTACGCTAGTGAAAGTGGTGATGTACTCACCCATGAGTGTTGAACATCATGGTCGCCTGACTGACCGTTGCTGTGTGTGGTATCAGGTGTGAGGGGGGTGGCGGTGGACGTAACAGCAGGAGCCGTCGTCCATTCTTCCAGTCCTCTGTAACAACAACAACTTTTTAGCACACAATATACTACCAATTACTATATGGAGGGACATCGTGAAGTACTGCAAGATAAGAAGACTTTGTTTAAATGTGCTACAATTATTGTATGTTCGTTTTCTAAGGAACTCTTCTTGCCTGGAGTGAATCAACGCGAATATTAAGGACGATCCTTACCTGCACTTAAAATTCGTTTAGTGATGTTGTGATTTACGAAGATTCCTTTTTTTTTTTCAACTTAAATACTTAATATTCATTACATAAGTATATATGTGGAAAGAATGTACATAAATGTGAAACTATGTCGCTGTAAGTTAGAACATTCTCTCAACTTATTAGAAAAACAATTTTTGCTCCTCAAATCAGTTAAAAACTCTATTGTATTTCTGACCGCCATACTTGAGAATTTTTATCAGAAAAACCAAAACATGTGTTATAAGTTCTAAAAAAGTTCAATTAATTTGTCACTGCTTAAAATCGCATAGGATAGTAACGATAGTGAAACACTGGATACAATTTAGCAATCTCGAGAGGTCTATCTATTTATTACCTCACACACACAAACACAGTGTATTTTGGATGCCACAATAATGGCGTACGTCACTAAATTCTGTATTGTTTTTAATTTTTATTTATTTATTTATTTATTTATTTTTTTTTTTAGTATTTGCACGAGGTAGTGCTTTCTGTAACAAAACTTATTGAATTTTAAAAACCTTATATTTGTAATTGAAATTATATGGAACGTGTTACAATAAGTAATGTATAGTAATCAACAAGAATTCTAACCAAGTACCTCTAATGTATAAAATATTGCATTTAAAGACGCATCTCACCTTCACTCAAAGCATTTATTACACAGCTGCCACATTTATATCCTACACAACGAGTTGGTGTAAGATAACTAATATCTGTGAAAGTTAATACAGGAAAGTATTATCTTACACTCACCTATAAGCCGGGAAGGCTTGTACAACGACTGGAAGAAAAATCCATAGGATTAAACTGCTCATCGTAACGTATTGAAAATATCTATATCGCCTGAAGTTCTCTCAAAAAGCTCTCCAAGAAGAATGAAAAGAATTGTTTCCGGGTTGATAAGGCATATTGTTGCGTTTTATTTTAACAATGTGTCACGCAACAGTGATTGTTTTATTGTTAACTGTATATATTTTTTTTTTCCTTGATTTTAAATGTGTTGACGTCTGTAGAAAGTGAACTTGGTGCGTAACTGAACATGGTCCTAGTTAACAATCAATTTCAGAAGCATTGGTTTGAAACAATCTCGAAACTCGACAAAGACTGACACCATGATTGCTGGAGCAGACGACAGAAGCTCGAGTTCTCCCGAACACTAGACTAACTTCTCTTGATGCCCTCACAATGCTCGCTTGTAATGTTTTCGAAGTACCTAAAATATTGTTAGGTAATTTCGTGAATGTAAGTTATGATGATACTTCACTTTCTCTGTGGAATACCTACTCTGATTTCTGCTAAAAGCTCGCCTATCAAATTCGTTAGGCTGTTATCACACTATTTAATAGATCACACTTTCATTATGTTAGATTTCGTAACGCTCTGTGTGAGTTAGTAAAGGTATTGAAAAAAAATTTAAAAAGAAAGAGAACGAGAGATTTTCACAATAAATCAAAAAATAACAAACCCGAAAACAATGCACTTGTTACTCCACAGCTTTCCTATTTGTAATGAAAAACCCCAGTCAAAGTGAACTTACTGTAATAAGTAAGCATTTTTAAGACGATGATCTGAACCATTACTGTCCTTACATCATCGAGTGCTCGCTGGCCGCTGAGAAGTTTGCAGATATATGGCAGATTATAGTTTATTTTTAAAAATTATCTACACGCATGATGAAAGTCTACTTAGTAGTAGCATTGGAAGAACGCCGAGCATGTGTTTCTCATATGTTTGTCGTTTACTAAATACTTAAAAAGCTTTTTTTTCTCGCTGTAAATATGGCGAATATGGGCATAATTGAGTTTTTTTTTTAAGAAATTAATGTTTCTAACCAGACTTTTAAAATTTTACAATACCGAACTTCACATCTTAATAAAGGGTGGTCAGAGCGAGAGTTATGGGGAAGTAGTAATACATCTATCCTATCGGTGAACGTTGAGGGTTGAAGGTAAATAGAGTGTGCTTTTTTATCATGTCTTGTAAATGTAAAAATATTATTTATTTAATTCAAATAACATGTAACCGTTAGCTTTAAAGGACATGCGGCATAGTTTCTACACTTTTTGCGATAATAACATCTGAAGATTGAGCAAACACCAAAAATATACTTAGCAGTTTTGTTTTAAAACGTTTTCACTATTTTTGAATTAGTTTTGGTGGCAGAAAAAGGTTTGGTTTTAGCTAATTAAGTAACTTACGAAAATTTTTAAAATGATTTATTAGCCAAAATCGTATAATATTTGATTTAAAAAAATTATCTATCATGACGAAAACTGTTTTAAATAAAACAAATGTTAATTCTACTACAGGTTAGAGATAAAATACGTTTTCTTATGGGTGAGCTAGGCGCAGGAAACTTTTCCGCCGCTAGTTTCGCTTCAATCGCTAATGTACTAGATAAATACGAAACCGTAGTAAAATTAAATTTTAATAAACTTGGAAATGTTGGAAATAATTCAATTAAAATTTAAATTGAAAAATATTAATTTTGCATTTTAAATTATTAACTTAATGTAACTTAAAATTAAGGAAAGCTTAGTGATTGACCAGTTTGGTGCATTACCGATATCAGCGCTCAAGTGGCAGAAATTTTCCATGTGACAAACTAAAATAATTGTTTTTTCCTACCTGTAGTTGAGTTAACTTTAACAAAACTACCGAATATACACGTGATAGTTGCTCCATTTTAAGCGTAAAAAATAATTATTATCGCAATAATTATGGCCTTAAACAGTTACGTAAGAGTACAAAAAACTCGAAGAAATCTTTCACAATATTTTAAGTTAAAAACATATATAATATTTGTAGGTCAACTGTGGTGTAATAAACAAATTTAACTGGGCGTGAGGATAGAGCAGTTCGCTCTTTACACTCGCCCATCACTACTGATCCTGAGAGCGCCTATGCAAATTTAAGTTTTTCGGGTCTGTGTAAAGTTATATCGCATTTAATTTTTTTGACGCTCATGTTAATGTTGTACAACCTAACATCTGCGAGTTTAAACTGTGTGTGTTCGGAAGCCATTTGAGAAGTGATGTAATTTTATATCAGTACTATATTTCAGCTTGGATGCCTTGAGAAATAAACTGTTTATAATTGAATACATACCATTTCTATTTACTTATCCCTAAAGTTATCGTATTCATATAATTAAGTGCGTTATTAGTTAAAGAAAAATACCACTTTTGAACTCAGCGTCTTTAATCTAAATTCCAAAATCATAAATCGTTTTCCGTGTTCTCGCACCCGTTCAGTACAAATTTTTAGGCGTCAATATATAATAAGAAAATATATTTGTATCAATTAAAGTAAAGATTGCTTCACATAATTAGTTACAGGTTGCTGAAGGTATTCTTCTTGTCGGTGACTTAGGTGTACTGAAGCAATAATGGCAATACAAACGCTGAATTAGGTGCTCATTTAAATACGTATATGTCGTTTAACAATTAATTGTAACTTTGAATAATCGTCTCACTGTTTCAGAGTTTCTTTAAGGTGATTACGTAATCTATTGCTGAAATAACATCAGTACGTTGCACGTTTCAAGGACACTTTAACATTTACTTTTTTTTTTTTTTTTTACCTTTTATGGGTTGAAGACATGCCTGATTGAGTTTTACATGTAACACAGACGTTAGCAGATATCTGAAACAGACAAGGGTAAGCCGGATTTACGTACGTATCTAGTATTGTTATTTAATTGCAGTAATAACTACAAGTTAAAATTTAAAATAATATCTTGTTAAACAGGGAGATGAACAAAAAATTAAAATGTTTTAAAAAGAATTACACTTGAACGAGATACGGTCTGTTTTGAAGACATAATTTGTGACTGTTTTTCACTGTAACGTTTTTTTTTTTTTTTTAGCTTTCATAGTTTAGCCCCTAAATTAGCAGAAAACGGTTTTACACTAGAAAGTACAACCACATGACTTACCGAACTGAAATAAGTTGTACTGAATGACGTTGTTGTAAGCTATAAGGTTTCCTTTATAAAAACCAAAAATAAAATATTTTTGTATTTAAAAAATGCTGAAAATATGATTACAATAAAAGGATAATATTTAAAAATATAAATGTTGATTTTATACCGGACATATGGTAAGTAATGCGGTTTTTATTTCTGGCATAAAACCGTTTTATGCAAATTTGGGCTTTGGTAGGCCATTGTACAAAAATTATTGAAGCTAAAAAAATGTATTACAGTGAAAAAATAGGCAAAATATATGTTTACAAAACAAATCATATCTTGTACAAACATAAACATTATCAATACAATTACATTCCTCGTTGAACTCCCTCCTTAATAATGTACACATTTTGCCCAAGATAAATAAATTTATGTAAAAGGGAAAACTAATATCTTAGTTTTAATTGCTTTTAAATTCTATTTATTTTTTGTATGACACGCGAAATGATTTAAAACGAATCATATTTTCATATTTGATGGTGTAAACGGACGCGGTACGTAACAATTACTGTCCTCAAAACTGACGTTTACTGATTACTATATACGTATAGTAAAGATTACGCATTTAAGCCAGGTTTTAGAAATAGTCAATGCCAAATGACATATCTGTGAAACCAGTTGTTTGGTTATGCCATTATAACAGGACCTAACTGATATACTAAAATATATTACCCCTACTGAAGGATTCTTTCACAGACGGTATTTAAATGTTTCAAAAGACAAGTGTTTACTACTGAATCTTTGTTCTATAAGACTCCGTTGAACACTTTTTTCTCATGTACTTATATATTTAGGAATCCGTTATATTTACTACAGGCATTTCTTTCTAATAAAACCTTAATCCAATAACTAACTTGTTACATTTTGTCAGATATCGTCCATGTTAAAATGCATAAAATGTGTATTTTTTATAAAGATGAAAAGTTTTTGTATTATTCCACAGAGATAATTTTACAATCGCTGCCCCGGTGAATTATAATAGATATTTTTTTCGTAAACACCGAAATTATAACTTTTATGTAGTCTTAAAAAATGTGCAAAGGAAGAAGCCAAAAATCCGTATAGGATGAAGAATAATTTAAGCTAAATATATGTATGTCAATTTCTTTGTTTGTAAGGCTTTTACCACAGTTGTATCCGATCTGTTGTGGCTAACCACGAGTAGATTGCTAACCAGTAATCCCTGGACAGAAATCAAAGCTAATTGGTAGGTACAGGAGCGTCACAAGGGAAATCGACATATCACGTCGTTCGGCATTCCCTCTTGCTTGGATATGTGCATATGTTGAAGGCTAATTATAGAATAGGAAGCATCATGTTGCACTACAGAGTAGTGTTCTTTCAAATATAGTCTGCAACTAACATTGCATTGTAACAACTAGTTAAGGAAAATCCCTTCCTAAACTTGCTGAGATATTTTACTTGTACAAATACATGAAAAATATTAAATTACATTCAAACACCATCAAAAACTTAACAAATGCGTGTGAAGCTTAATACGAATAATGTATTTAGTTACAAAGCATTGGGTAGCATAGCTGAATATTAAACTTGTGTACAGTAACATGCAATGAAGTTGAGTTCATCGTATTATTTTATGAGTTTCTTTATCGTAACACCTCAGTTATGAATGAACATTTGTTTCCTGACTAAGAGCTACATAAATACGTTCCAATATTAAAATATTTGCTAGTAATTTTGATGAATCTGGCCTCTAGGAATAATTTTTTTTTAGTAATTTTTGCTGAGCGTTAATATATTGTTTTAATCTTCCAAATGCGATTACCTACAATGTGAAAATTTGCGGCGCATATTTATTCAACGAAATTTGTCTTTCAAGACATTCTACAACAGTTATGTAACTTAAAAATATCTCTTGAAAAGCGTCAATTAGAATAAAACGGGGATGGGAATAACTCCTAAAGTAAAATTTAATTTATTTTATCCTGCTTGTCTAATTTCTCTGGGCACTGGCATAGTATTTGTGCCAGTTAAACACCTACTTTTATATATTAAGTGATAGGAAAAAACTGTTTACACTAAGAATCAATGTGCTCGGTAACGTTTTAAGACCTAATGAAATTAAATAATGATTTTAATAAATGTATACATAACTATTCTGACTGTGCATTAATTACCCTTCAGCTATTCTTAAATACACATACAAACATACAAAAACTACACGTGTGTGCGCAACTTACCTGATATTTCTACATTACTGGGTTCTATATTAAATGTGAGCCAATAATACCTGTGTTGCAACTTTAAACGTATTACATTAACAAGTACCAAATAAAAATAATGAACTAAACATTTTAACATGAGTAACCTATATACACAATTTAACGACCATAAATTTTGAATTATAACATAGCATTTGGCTATAGAAAAGAATATTTGAAGTTTAATGTTGTTTATTTTATAGTACGTAGTTAGTATTTTTCGTTCATTTCTTAACTATGCCAAACTAATGTAATTAATTTTGTTTTAATTTTAATTTTTTTATTAACTATGTATGATCTATTTCTCTTTGGATTACTAAGGTTAGTTAATGAACGCTCCTACTGTGCCGGTGTGCTTCGGTGAGAAAATAAAATTAATATAATGGAAGCAATACACTCAAGTGTTTATAATCGCTAAACAAAACTCCTGTTGAAAACAGCCACGCATTAAAGAAAGAAACTAAGTGGCAAAATAAACCAAAGAACAGGACAAACAAACATACAAATAAAAGCGATAAAACACACAAAATAAACACTTGAG
>PNEQ01025213.1:0-12836 GCA_003012365.1 Medauroidea extradentata | reverse complement strand
GAGGGCAATGATGAAAACACGTTTTTAGATGTTTGGAGAAGATGTTAAATGTTGTTTTGTTGTGATTTGGTGTATCAATCCAACATTAAACCGACTCAGAACCCTAGTATTGCAACAATACCACAAGAACACTTTCAAACTTTCGCCTATTGTTACATTGTATATACCCTATGTGTGATTTATTTGGGTCACATATGCAATCATAGATGCTGGCAGTTGGAAAGGTTTTGGATGCATTTGAGTTTAGATTCAATTTATGCAATTTTCAGTTATTTTACTTAGTCAGCGAATTTCAGTTATTTTGCAGTAATTTTGTTTGTCTTCAAAACACTAAATTTTTGTTAATTAAAACAGGCTTAAATTTTCAAACTGGATTTTGATTTATTGAATTTAATCTACACCTTGTGTTGCTTGTTTTGGTTTTGTTTTGTTTCTGTGGGTCCTTTTGGAGTTGGTGAATTCGTGGCAAGGTTGGCACCCTTGGTAAGGAGTGAATAGGTAAGGTACCTACGCCAAGGCTTTGTCACTGTGTCAAAATTTGTACACCATTATATACACCTATCACACTTTCACAACAAGACACAAATACCATTAAAAAAAAAAAAAAAAAAAACATCGCATACCTCCCTCCCCCCACTAGACATCCCTTGCATGTCCAATAACGGTGCAGTGAATACATTTTGGTGGCTCTGAACAGCTATGGTCCAAGGGAGTGGGGGGTTAGCTATGAGTGCATGGAGCAGTGCCAGAATGCAAAGGTGGGGAAAACAGGAGATACCCGAGCATTTCTGCCGACCTGCAGCATCATCCGTCACAACTTTTATATTCCAAAATCTGGATGTGACCACGTTAATAATAATAATTAATGACACAATTTTTTTTTTAATTTTACCTTTGCATTCTTTATTCCAGGCATTGCATCATCTGGTATGCCTTTGTCTAAAACTTTCCTGTGCATTTTCTGTTTACAGAATGGCTCCTTCACTGCTGAGGACGACTTCTCATCTTGAACGTCCTGCACAACGACAAAGCATTTCAACATTACTTTAAAGAAGCTGACAAATGTTAATGTCCAGTAAATAATCACTATCGTGTGGTTTTAAGAATTTCTGTAAAGTAGGTAAAAAGCTGATAAACAAGACACAACTCTAAGTGACTTACCCTTCTTTGTACCAACCACTTAATATCAAAAGTTTCATTGGAACAGTGGGAACCCATCTACAGCAAGACAACAATTCCAGACTACGGAAGAGTCTAGATTTGTTGCACACTCTCATTATAATTTTAGAAAACAATATTAAAATATTACATAAAATTTGCACTTAAAATACATTACAGTAGTGAACTTTCAATGATTAATGACACTTAAATAATTAGAACTTTACCTTTAAAAATTTTGGAGTCATGCAAAAATGCAACTAAAACCTTAATCAACTAAATGACCGTAAGTACATTAGACCCCCGATTTTACGAATACTCACGGTTCCTCTCATCGAATTCGTAAAATCGCTACCTTCGTAAATTTGATAGTGGCTTATTTTTGCCCCCCTCCCCGCCTTCCTTAACAGAAAACTTTAAAATTACATTTTTTCTGCAAAGTGTCTCTAGGCCCCGACTTCCGTAGCGTTTTGCGGGAAATTAATTAACGTAATAATGTAAACATAAATTGATATCAGTAGCCAGACGTCACACTGTTGAGCGGTAGATATAACCGACCCTTGTCCCCCAAAAATGAGAAAATCGAGACTCCGAGTGTCTTCTCTCGAGCGAATAGCCTGACTCCCGTAGCATTTAACGGAAAAATAAAGTAAGTGATAGTTTAAATATAAATTTATATCAATAGTCAGACGTCTTACGATTAAAAGAACACCGCTAAACAATACATATGATCGACCTTTGTCCTAAAAAAAAAAAAAAAAAAAAGGAGAGAGAGCGAGACAACAGAGCTGTCGAGTGCCTTCTCACGAGCGAATAGCGCGATTTGCGTTGTGTTTAATGGGAAAAAAAAAAGTAGGCATACCTTACTATTACGACACGCAGTAACACATTGTTTAAGCAAATTATGCGCCAAGCTTATTGTTTTAAGTACGTATGGTGTTAACGCAATAAAGAAAAATATCATGCTATTATTTATAGGGTTCGTGTAAAAATGTTAACTCCTTCGGGCACGAGACGAGAGAGATATAAGACGTCGTGAAACAGCCTAGAAGGAGGCTGTACAATAGTTATATGTGCATGCGCTGGAACTTTGCGTTTATAGTACGACCTCAATATAGATCCTGATACGTCGTAGTTGGAGACAGGCCGGCCGGCTTGGCACAGGCGCCGCCGCCGCCGCGCGGCTTTCAAACTGTCACTGCCGCATTTTTTATCGCATTTTCGCTATTTTTGTTTTATTTTTAATATTGTGACTTACCAAGTAATAACTGCAACCCTACAATTCATATTTTAATGCAGTGAATTAGATACAGTATGTTTTATTTATTGTCAACGTAATTCTTTACATTTTTTTTGTCATATAATTTTGTTATTTTTTTAGGGTTCCTGAGATTGTATTCGTAGAATCGCTACCTTCGTTAAATCCAGGGTTCATAAAATCGGGGGTCTAGTGTACAACTTTGTGAGTATGTACATAGTCTATGATTCTACATGGTAGCATATACATGCATTTGTTATACTAATTTGTATTATGGATTAGCCATGATTTTGAATTATCCTAGGAATAACATAATCAGTAGCCAAATGTATTTAATTTTACTACTAAACATTCAAAGGACAGTTTCATATGCAGCGATTTTGGAAGGAAGGCGTACATAAGTACCCACTTTCCATACCCAATTATCCTGGTACATATTTCTTGAGTACACGATTCATTGCAATTTTATCTATTCCAAATGTGTGCAGCAAATATGCAGCTACACAGCTTGCGATAACCTATGAACCTAAGAGAAGTAGACAAGAAATGGGTAGGTAAGGCTTAGAGGTGTACCTGCTTGCTGGGGGTGGAGACGGCTAGGACGTCGTCCAGCTTCGAGCCAACCACCATC
Source organism: Medauroidea extradentata (assembly GCA_003012365.1). Classification (NCBI taxonomy): domain Eukaryota; kingdom Metazoa; phylum Arthropoda; class Insecta; order Phasmatodea; family Phasmatidae; genus Medauroidea; species Medauroidea extradentata. Next base: position 9,789 of record PNEQ01025213.1, on the reverse strand, counting down.
ACCTTGGCTCCCTTCACCACACCCATCTCTCGTAGCGTGCGCTCGTCCTTGGCCAGGCCTCTGATCATCACCTTCTGCATCGCTTTAGGAACGCCTGCACACCAACCAAACCTCCGCCTCGCATACAACCACGACCGCAAACTCACTCACTACTGATGCATTCCAACGACTGCACTTGTCTGAACTAAGTACCCTCTGACCAAAACGCAGCAAGTCTATTTAATAAATTTACCTGGTAGGCAGGTTCAATTGGGATTTACGTCTCATCAAAAGCAAGGTCATCAGGCACGGTGACACAGAACCTGACGCAAATAAATGACAAGAACTGAGAAAGGCAGAATCCATGGCCTGGAGCGACCGGCTCCTCTTAAATGAAAAGCTAACATGTCAAAATTACATCACCTCCTCTGTTATAAAAATGAGCGAGTTAACCTGAAGGCCTTAATCACTTACCAAGGACATCCTGGAGGTGCTGCTTCAACTGGCCAACTGTGTCGTCCAGGGCAAAGTTCACGTCGTACTTGGTCTTGTTGTAGATCACTTTGAAGTCCACACATTCCCGGGGAGCAGCCAAAACACTTTCCTTCACTTCCGCGTGATTCTCGATTCCCTGCTGCGTCTCACTGTTGCAGTTCTCTTTCCCTTCACTGGACTCCGGACCCGCTGACATTGCAACACAAGACGAACATTAATAGATGTTACGTATCCAGTAAACAACTGTTGCTGCCACTCCAAAGACTCATCCTATGTGTAAGCAACCAAACAACATATTGGAATAAGACATGCCATTTATCTTCGGAAAAAAATAGCTCTCTCTCTCTCTCTTACAATTTTCTTTCTGAAAATACATCATTGCAAATTCATGAATAATGTACAAAAAACAGAAACATACTGACCAGCAATTCAGTCCTTGAAATTCAAATACTTCTCAATAAACGTGCCAACTGTGCTATGTTCCCTCCTCATCCATGGCAAATCTCCTGTTTACTAATACATGGCTCAAACCTGGCTATTCCATGTCTCAAACCACACACAAGTCCTCGAGGAAAATTCTCATTGTCTTAATATTTTAGCTGTTTAAAATAAATTGCTGGGTGCACAACCACATCACTAATATTGAAACCTTAATGTTCTGTCCACAGTAATGTATTCTACACAACACAAAAGTTATGAGAAAGTGAAAGCAATGAAGGTCAGAGGTACATTGCTATGCTAACAATATACAAAATTCAATGACAACATTTGCATGGAGAGAAAATTTATATTTGGGAAGTATTAATCAGTTATTATTGATGCTTCTCACTGCTGTAGGAAAAGACAAAGTGATCACATTCAATTCCTACAGTTAGCTACATCTGTGCTGCTTAATATGTAGCTAGCACAGACACGGTGGACTAACAATTATTCTGTTTACACTTAAGGGTGTTCCAGAAGGAAAAAATCATAATTTTGTATTTGAATGAAACAGTGTCAGTTTAGTAAATGCAACTTGGAAGTACATTATCCTCTTACAAAAAAGAATTATCTCAGCCAGATATCCCATAATGACATTTATATAGATCATTCGGAATAAAGTGAGCACTAAAGATTTAACCTTTGAAAAAAATTACTAGCCGTTACTGCATATACGCCACCACTAACATGAGTTACTTTACTGTTTGTATGGTTGGTAGCGATTCATTGCCTGTAGTTCCGTGTATTTTCCTATTTGAATACAACATTAGTGAAAGAACAAATGATGAAATCGACCTCCCTGTATTTAATGTACTTCAAAATATTTACTTATAATCTTATTGACATTCATACTTACAGTATAATTAGACTCAATTGACACGAGAATAATGTGACGCTATCGCCGACCTCGAGTCATCTTGGTTGTTACAGCTTGCTCCGTGCTTCAGACAGCTCAAAACTCCACCAACAGGTGGCATCAGAGTTAGGTTCTCGCACCCAAGTTACATCATTTGCGTGTGTTTGTTCGTTGTGCGTATACACACATTCAAAAGTATTGGAAATTACTTTGAGTATCGTTGTCGAAATGATGTGAAACCATCGGTAATCTGTAATGCTTTACGTTTGCCAACCTAGAAACAACATACTTTTTATTTCACATTTTAAGAAAATACGTTATTTATTGTTTCTGAAGTGCGTCGTCGTTATTCGTGACAGTAGAACTGAACGAAACTTGAATTATTGAATAGTCATGTCTGTTTTAGTGGCGGTTTTGCGTTACAAATTCAAATATAATATGCCCTCGTTTACCAGATTCGTAACGGCAATAGTGCGTCGATGGACAGAAACCAGACATTAACTCGCAGGTATTTATAACTAAGGATACTTTTTTATATCTTATATTCAGCCCCCATTCATTTAATGAGTAGATATTGTAGCTAAAATTTATCAGAGCAGTTTAATGTAGTTGTAAACATTGTACGACCCTATGAAAATAAAAGCAAGTGGCATTATTTGTGTTTACATTCGGCGGAGAGATATAAACTGGCAGGAAACATAAATTAATCAGGGCTTTTTTGAATGTACACTTTATTCCGAATCACCTATAAGTCAAAATTGGCAAGATTTTTAGTTCATACACCTCTTGAAAAACAATCAACATAATAAAACAAAATAATTCACAGTAAGTACATGTCACGAACTAGGGCTTTACGTATATAAAAACCCAATATAAAATATTTTAGTATTTAAAAAAAAAAATTTAAATTATCAAAAAATTTTCAAATTTCAGAAATTTTTTAAAAATTTAAATTGTTTAAATGGGTTTTTATGTATGTAAAGCCTTAGCTCACGACATGTACTTTCCCTGTGAATTATTTTGTTTCATTATGTTGATTGGTTTTCGAGGGGTGTATAAACTAAAAACTAACAAATTTTGAATTTGAAATACCATTATGGGAAAACTGGCTGAGCTAAATTTCTTTAGTAAGAGGATGATGTGCTCTTAAGTAACATCTACAAAACTAACATTGTTTCATAAAAACATTAAATTATAATTTTTTCCCTCTGGAACGCACTTAATGAAGCCTGACCATACATGACAAAGCTTGTTTACGTAGAATAAAAGTGCCTTTTTTGAATGAACCCAAAAATGTAATAACAAGTGCTACTTAGCACGTGTAAATGACTCTGTGTCTATTACCAGACACTTTTCTTGATGCTAAACAAGTACAAACAGAAAATAATAGAGTATGAGGATCTTCTCTGGTTGTCTGCCACAACAGCAACATCACAGCCTAGCGGTAAAGGTTTACTCTTGTTACTGTTCCGTGTTCCTCTTGCAAACTGGTATCCCTTCCTGGTTCCCAAACTACCACTACTGACCTCTTTCTGTCAAACCTTTTGACTTTGGAGACCGCACCTGTGAGGTACCAATAGCACATTATTAGTTATTAATTTGGCTTCAAGTCACGTCGACAGCAAGGTAAATTAAAGTAACTTTGATTTACATCTCAGCTAGGTTATTAGAGATAGTTCCACAAAACTTTACGCAATGACAGTTGACAGTACTAGTGCAGAGTTGGGTGTGGCTTTGTTAAGTAACCATTCCAACATACGCCTACTTGAGTGAATTTGGGAAAAAGTGGAGCATTGATACCAGGACCGCTCAACTGGAACCGAGGACTGAACCAGACTACTCCTGAATGTGAATTCAACATGCCACCTCACTCGGTAGTACCCGTACAGGCAGTTTACAAAATAACTCGTAGGTTTGAAACGATTGTAGTAAGTTTTGTGAGATACAAGAGTTCCGTCACATGGAGCATACGCAGGGCAATTTATAGTTTTGTGTAGTTGAATGTGTTTACCCGAGGTTGTCAGGCTTTCACGACCTGACCTTGCCAGCGGTCGCGCTTTGTTCTAGAACTGACCAATCCCGTGGCCACCAAAAAAGTCCAGACATGGCCCCCTCAGATTTTCTTCTGGGAACACATCAAGAACATGGTGTACGTAGAGATGATCCAGTGATATTCAGCATCTGCATCAACGAATTATACCAATCGAAGCCATACCAGCTGACATGATGGCACAAACATGGACGGAAATTGAACATTGGTTGGACGTGTGCAGGGTCACAAATGAAGCGCATACAGAAGTGTACAAAACACAGTGGAAACTTGGAAGTATGATGATTCAATAATGCTGTATTCACATCGTACCGAAATCTGCTTGTGTAACCCTTGAGTTCTTTTATAAACATACTGTACATTATTATTGCGAGCTGCAATAACCATGCGAGCAGTGTTAAGATGATACAATGGGCAGCAAAACTAAAGGACTTTGTTGCGCACTGTGTGACTTGCATTTTCCTTTGTGAAATGCAGCAGTCATCTGCACGCCTATCTTGAGTATCGTAAAGACTCAGATTAAGAGTACATATCACGGCTTAGAAAATTCTTGTGCCTACTAACTGCTCCTCGATTGTGATTTCACCCTGATGTGGCATGTTCCTCGCAACTCCGATAAAGAGAGTTGCCGGAAGATTTCTGAACTCTTGATTGAGAGTATATAACTGAACCATGCCACCATTTAAAAGAGTTTTTGCTGAAAGGCATCTTGTGTGAGTGTGAAATGTGACAGTGACAAGTTGCAAGCAGTACTCAAGAGTGTTTGACAATATTGTTCACAGCGGTACTTCATAAGAGGTCCATCGGGGTGCTTCAAGCTAGGGCATTGGGTCCACCATTTGTGAGTGGTCAGACACTTTTTACGAACAGAGAACTTGTACAGAGGAATGAGACTTTATTGTTTAGAACTTACAGCCTATGTATATAGTAATTATCTGTTTGGTTTCCCAGTAACTTTCGATACACTCGTGACTGTAACATTGATCGTTAGTGATATTCAGACATTTTAGTACAGACAGCTGTATGTAAATTAGTCTTATTTTACTTAAGCAAAGACCTCTAACCCTCAACGTACCGTGTCCGACTTGTAACATCGTATTAAACATGATTTTGATAAAATAAATTTATTTTATGATCTATACTACATTACGATTAAAATAACTTCAGGCACTGTAGTTCTATATTCAGATACAATATGAAAATACCTTAACCAATTGTTTTTAGGTTAATACTTAGTATTGCCCACATGGACGTTTTTTGCTGGCAGTTCTTTATTATTTTGTGTATTCTCCAGGGCAAGCTGATTCCTACGTGCACCCAGCAGTAAGTCTGTATCTGGGATATGACACACAGGTCCTCTGGTACCCTCGTAATGTAATATTTTATAGACTTCTTTTAATTTTACTTTGTAACGTGTTATTAAATTCATATTATTTATTTATTTTTTAATTCTTTCTTTCTTTCTTGTTCCTTTGAGCCCACAGTATGGCTAGAGCCATAGGGCTATGGAACGTGTCATATGATTACAACATACATACAGGTAACATCTCTATTGACAAAAATTAAATTAATAACAACTTTTTGGTGTAAGGTCAAAATAGTTGATATGATGGGTAGTGCAAGTAGCATTATAGTTATTAAAGGTCATTGTTAGCAATTAAAAGTACAGAAAAAAACTCACAAAACGTTCAATTCCAAGCAGGGTGTGTGCATCTAGCTACATCACCACTAGACACTTTGAGGTTTGTTACAAGGGAAAAATGCCAGTTGCCACGTTAGTCTTACAAATATATGCTGTATCTGACAGTAATTATGAACCATTTCGAGAGAACACAATTGAATGTGGCAGGTGAGCGAACAAACATGGAAGAGCACTGAATTAAACGAACCTGTGAAACTCAGCAAAAAAATGTCCATTATTCATTCACTTCATTTGAGATGCAAAGTTCCTTTTGAATAATTCAATCAGCATACTTGGCAAACCAGACAAAAAACTGTCGAATTCGTCATCCAGTCTATATCACCGTACCAACAAAAAAGTGGCAACATAGTGCCACAATTGCTACGCAAGGGAGCAGTGAAAACATCCAGCATGACCACGTACTTCAGACGGAACATTCCGAGACACAGGGTGACCAAACTGCAACCATTTCATCACCTCCCTCAACATACCAGTCATTTAAGGGAAATGGTGCACCCTGAAAATCAGTCATGTGTGGGAATAAGCCGCAAACAGGCTTAAACCGTCCACAAACGCGTACTTGTATGCTATCAGCGCGCAGTTAGATCGTATATAACGCAGGGAGCCGGATATCGGCAGTCAGTTCGCAGCAAGCCTTTGTAGAGTGAGGGTGTGCTTCTCTTCGCTGTGCGCTATGACATCTAGCGACCACCGCTTGAACCACCTTAAATGTAGCTTTTTCCTTTGTTCTTTTCTGCTTCGCCCTTCTCATCGCTCGGACTCTCCCTACTCGGACTAAACAAATGGTGGGGGGAGGGGGGAAAGAGGCGAAGAGTGTGGGTAGTGAGATTACTTATCTCTATAAGTATCGCATGCACCACGAGTGACACAGCGTGGCTAGGGACATATCAACATCCACAGCCCAAAACCTCTGGACCTAGACACACAAAATTTTCAAGGTGACTTCCACTCACACCGTGAACTCCAAACAAGAAGGAATTTTTCTAAATTGGGAAATTAAAGTGATGACAGGAAGTAAATGAGTTTTGCGAGATTACGTTATTTTTGCTTCAAAATATAGTGTATTCATATACATACTACAATATTTTTAGATTTTTTCAAATTTCTAAATGAAGGGTGAAAAAACTTAAAATGTATTTTAAACGAATACTTTCTAACCTGCTGAGATATCTAATTGATTCTTACAAGCTTTTAAAAAAAAAAAAAAACCTGCTTTCATTGTGTTTTTTCCTCAAAATTTTACCCAAAAGGCCGTTAAGAAATATCATTGTGTTTTTCCCTCAAAATTTTACCCAAAAGGCCGTTAAGAAATATAATGTGTTTCCAAATAATTCTCAGTAATTCGTGAACCCATGGAGATAACGAAATTATTTTTGAATAGGAATGTAGCTTACATGAAAAGTTATTTCATTCCCCCCCCCCTCCCTGAAATCTGACATCAGGTGTGTAAATGGAAGTAAAATTTTCCAGAATTCCGGCAAAATGAGCATGGATATGGATTAATAATTCAAAAGATGTTACTCTTTCATTGGATTTATGAAAACACCTTTTGGTTTTGGATCCGATCCCATACACACATAAGAATTCTGATGACATGTCTTGGTGTTATTGGGTATTATGTAAGTCTGCGGTGAGGGAGATTTATAGCATCCCTTGTAATAGACTGCGACAGGAAATTTCTCTGATATTTTGCACCCACACGTTAGTAGCAGAAAATGTTTATGTTTGAAGCATATGACAAAGTTGCATAGAGGACGCAGCCGCCACGGGACAAGCTTAGAGCCGGTGAGGGTTGACATGAGCTGTATACAGAGCAGTGCCTCTATGAGGACGGGAGGAACGGGAGATTTGCCTAATGAAACACTACAATCCAACCAGCCGGGAATCGAACCGGAGTTACTATAATGTTCAATTTTGACAGAATACCTGCAGATGACGTCTCAAATATTTCCTTCATTTTTTTTGTACAAAAAATTATAGCAGAGGACTAAACGACGGTAACTGCCATAATATGATACACAACTATTAGGGAATGTACCTTGTTTACTTTAACATTTTAAGAATAGGTACTAAAATTTTGTTAAATTTTTAACAACAGTAACGGATGAAGTCGCAGCCGGGAAGTTAGTTACATATAACTGGTTTTCAGACAGTCGAACTTTTTCATATTTTAGGATTTCATAAAGTGCCAATACTATAATAATTATGTACTTCATTTACATATTAGGTAAGCACGATAAAACACTCCTTTTTGGTAGCTAAATACAAATTCCATATCCGAAATGCCAGCATACGTTTATACGTTTTCGTACTGAAATATTCGCTGTCACAGTATGTCATGCATGTATTTTAACGTCTTTAGGAAAGTACCTAAACTGCAAAATTATTTCAGTTTACAATGACAAAACTGAGCATCTTTAAAATACATAATGGTAATACATTTGAGATTTGTTTTGTAAGACCACTTCCAATAGGAACAGCTCTATCGCGTCACTTTGTCACTTTTTAATAACGAGCTGGCACAAATTTTTGTTTCCTCTTGAACCTTGTACTTGGTGTGGCGCAATAAACTACAACACGGAATAAAATTAGTTACATCACACATGTGTTTTATTGATAACAAATACATTGCAGTTCACCCAGCCGGCTATTTTTAATGAACATCGGCCCAACATAACATAGTCCAAAACATAATATAATTCAATACAAATTTTTTTTTACTTCAGTTACAATACATATATTATTATTTATTCGTCTGGGTTAACTATATTTTACTGCATCATTTACGACGGTATAAATATAATTACTACGTGAGTTTAGCAACTGAAAAAGATACTAAAATGTCACTGGTAAAAGGGAATTTTTGAGTTTGTCGCTTACACAGCATTCGGGCGTATCTTCCCATTGTGAAACATTAAAAAATTCAACATTTAACCAAGACTGAAATTTAACAATATTGAAATATACCCATATACCCTAAACCTGTTCGTTTCCTTCGAGCGGGATAGTGTAAAAATTAAATAGTTTTAATGAAAACTTTTCTCCTAAAGCCCAGATGTTTCTGGAAAGTAAAGCTTGAAACACAACTCTACAAATTAAAATCACTAGACATTAACATTCATAAGTATTACAATTTATAAGTAGGGTTAACGTTGTTACAAATATAAAGCCAGCAAAATACATCGAAATATAACAGCACTAAGCATTGTCACTTAAACATCACTGGATCTTGCTAGCAACTTGATTGTAACTAAATGTAATTTCTTGGTCCTGTAATAATCATACAGTTATACTGTCTCATAGAAATTCATACATCTTTTAAACATTAAAAAAGAGATTTTAGAAACCATAGATAAATATGATTAACAATCAACATAGCATTATGTAAGTAATTATTTGATTTAAATGTTTACCCAATAAGTTTGACACAACAAAGTAAACAAATAATCTCACATAATCTCACTAACCTAAGGGTATTGTTTTATATGTTTAATCACAACAGAATTTGAATTTGGAGAAAGACAAATAAGTTTTACTTCGGCATATTCCGATGCACAATTTGGGATTTTCATGTCACAAAGGCATATTTCCCGCATATCAAGTCTTTGGAATCAATATGTTTTCCTTTCTTGAACATACTAGTCAGACATTTCAGCAAAAATCAAACAAAGGTGAGTTTACGGAATGCTATTTACTACTGTTATTCTTGTCCTCTTTACTTTTCTGTTCAACCTGTGCATTTTTATGTATGTAGGGTTTCTACAACGCAGTCCTCGAGCATGCCAGGAATCGGCAATTTCTGGCAGAGAACATTCATAACTAAACCTATGTAATTTGGGTACCATATTTGCTTCCTAAAAGTTTTCGTCTCATTTCACTATTTTAAGTTCAGTGCCTAAGTCGCAATGAATAACAAGTATGCATGTATTTCGTTGTGCTGTGTTTAACTGCCCCTGTATTTCATAGTAAAAAGGACGTGATATGTTTTTTTTTTGTCGCTATAAAAATAATTATTCAAGGTGAATACCAACAAAATATTTTGTGCCCACTAACAAATTTTTTTACGTGTGGATAAAAAAATACGTTTTCCCGTGGGTCAAAGAACGCAGTTCTAAGTGGCGCTTGCATACAGTGTTGCCAAAGTGTGTGGTATTCCACAAAATGTATGGAATTTGAAAATGGTTTGTAAATTTTGCATGGAATGAATAGCTGTGTGAGATATGTGGG
>PNEQ01025212.1:0-12836 GCA_003012365.1 Medauroidea extradentata | reverse complement strand
CGTGCGCACTAGAGAACATTTTTTTCCCCTTATCTCTCTTCTCTTCTTCCCTCTCCCCTCCATGTAGAATGTAGAATGTTTACTCATCGCCAGACGCGTCTTTGTCCAGCGCTTCCCGGCGCTTGGCCTGCAAGCACGGGACTTTGTTTAAAAATAGAATATGGTCAATATTATTCATTTTCTTGCTTCCTAGAAAATTTACGATCTTGGATGGTTTATTTCACAAACTGAATGTATTTCTGATCTACCATTTAACAATTTTGCTCAGAAAATAACAAAAAAAAAAAAAAAAATTTTTTTTAATTGCGTGTAAACGCCCCACCCCTATTTTCAAATTAAAAATTAGTGAAAAAATGTGGGGCGTTTACACGAGTAAATACGGTAATCTCTGACGCCGGAAACTAGTGCATTTAACTGCGGCGCAAGAGATCACGCGTAACGAATAGTAATTTTGGATAAATGTTTACTGATAAAGTTGACAAATACCATCACCTAAGGTTGTCATTGAGTATGTTATCCATATTGGCTTTGAAAAAAGCATAGAAAACAATTGATGTTTTCAGCGTTTATAAATCTACCATGCACTCTTAATGCTTTACCAACAAAGAACACCTGTCAAAATTAAAAAATAAAACTAGATTTAATTCAAATAAAACACTGAAATATACTTACAAGCCATAAACCTCTTGTGTTTCAGAGTTGAACTGAAGCCAATTATTTGGTAAAATGGTACTGTTGTTGGGAGACAAAAATGTGAGCTGGAGATTCCTTGTGCTTCCATCTTCCAAATCTGAGAATGCATTTTCTGGAATAGGATATCTGTAAGCATACACAACTCAAATTAATATTTTTGAAGAATGAATATAAAAACAAACAATATAGCAAATATGTTATCTGCTACAGCATATTTTATTGCGAATTACTGCAATTTTTCCTACACATAAAATTGAATTTCCAACAAAAATGCAAACAGTAAATCATGACATAAATGTAGGCGTACATTTAAAAAATCCCATGGTCTGCTGATGTACATGAAACAGATTCATTAATACACAACATACAAATGAAATTAAATCTCTTTGATCAAAAAATTATGTTTAGTACTTGCTAGTAATAAAGGGCTATCAATTTATTCAGAAGAAAACTATCTTTCATTAAACACACTGTACAGTACATCATTGCACTCTGTCCATAGTGCTATACAACACTTCAGTTTACTACTTATATTTTAAGTTCAAGTCGAAATGAACGAAAAATTGCATAGGTCGATAATAATTGTAGTACGGACTTATGTAAAAAAAAATATATATATAAATACAAGTAAAGCAGCATGAGCTGGTTGAAAATTAAACAATGTATAAACTTTGTGTTTTAACTTTTTATCAGCATCTGTGTTAGAAGCATTTGTGAAAATCATTTAGTGTCAAAAGTTTTGCAATGAAATTGTTGCACCTTCCAGTTGTCAGAGAACAAAAATGCTCACTCATTATAGGCAATCATGTGAAATAATGCACTTTTGTTTTCAGTGAGGACCTAGTGTATTAATTTTAAGCAAGTGGAAAATGAATCAATATGTTAATATTAAAATGCTTAATTCCATGGTATGTTACCAGTTTCCTTTTTGAGTGAAATTAACTGCCAACTGTTCTGTTCAACGTCTCTTCACATTTGGAGGGCAATGGTTTTCTGAATCTTTTCTAAATTGTTGCAGAACAAGCATCTTCGTCATTTCATCACAAACATTAGGTGCGCAGTGCTTTGTTTCTCGACAGGGCTTAAAGATTAATTTGCCACATAGTTAAAATTTACTTATCAAAACTTATGTGCAAATAGTACACGTAAATAGGTAAGACTTCAATATTATTGTAAGATAAATTAGGGAAATTTCTTGTTTGCAACCACAAAATGGCCAAACTTACCACAGAAACTATGAGACTTCCGTGCTTTTGCAAGAGGTATTTCAAAAATCAATATATAAAACTAATTGACCAATTTCAGTTATAAGTATTAGGATACAAAGACAATGGCTTCAAACTTTCATCCTGTATAAAAACATTGTTCGTTAGAAACATTGCAGCTGGTGCTAGAAATTTTTTATGTGAAAATTTCCTTAAGGTATCAAACTCTGTTGCTTTTACCTTACAAGCATTCGTGTTCATTTGACTCTATACTTATGTATATAATTATTGGCCAGTGAGGTCATTAGAGACAGTTGTACACGTTACGCAAGAAAAAAAATTAAGAATGGAATCAGCCATGACCTATGTTAAGGAACAATCACAGCATTCGCGTGAATTGATTTTGTGAAACCACGGAAAACTAAAATCAGGATGGCCAAAGTTTGGAATCGAAGTCGAGTACTGTAGTTTGTTGTGCAACTCAGTACGAATGATTATGTTGATAGTTCTCTTCCAAGAAAAATTACACTTGCCAATCTTTCCTGCAAACCTCAGGTCATTACAGAATATTTATCGTTTAAGAGAACCATGAAATCTGGTCTATGTAAACTGAAATAGACTTTTTAAAGTTTTCTTACGATCCTGAGTAATCATTCTATTTTACAATTATTACTCTGCAGTGAATGAAACAGCGAAACATGGCAAGGAAACACGGAACAATGTTAGAAGGGAACATCTCAATGCCAAAACAGGTATTGTCTGGCTAAAATCAACACTATCAATTCAATAACAAATTATATTTTAACACAACAGGATACTGCATGAACAGTATCAACTTTTGAATTAAATTTGAGACTAACTCCAGCAATACAGCAGCTAAAAACGCACATTTTTGTACCAACGAGTCCAGCACAAAGTAATCCCTACCTGATAGCTTTCCCAGCAGTGACTTGAAGACGGGGCAGTAAAGTGCCCGTGTTGGGAGGTATATTCTTAACTCCATATACAATCTCCTCATCAGTGCCGCTGGATGTTGTTCGTTGTGTTGACGTCAAAGAGGTATCTGGCATCTCTTCAGTCGTTGACGAGTCTTCTGTTGTAGGCATCTCTTCTGTTGTGACGGTTGTGGAAGTGGTGGTACCACTACTTGATGTATCACTACTCGCAGCACCACTACTGCCAGCTGACGGAAGTGGCTCTGTGACCTGTAAAATACACATACTAATGTAGGTATCTCCTGAACATTGGATATTACCCACAACAATCCCCAACAGAAATCAACAACTACGTAAGACAATGCAATCCCAAAAGTTATATCTGAAAAATTTTAATTTTTGACTAAAATGATATGTATGGACATTTTAAAAAGAAATGAGAGTTCATAACTTTCGTTAAATGACACAAATACTCATTTTAAAAGTTACAAAGTTTGCTCTGCATTTGAGCGTTGTGTTTATATGTTGTGAAATTGAGTTTTACGTAACATATTTTTTTCTTAATATTTTAATAACTGAATTAAAATGGAATGCTAGTAAATTTATAAGGAAAGTTTTTGAAATAAAATAGAAGAATATCTTCATAGTACATTTCGATTGAATGTTACTGTTTAAAACAGTTTAACGTTGTGATGAACTGGAACCAAACGCAGGTCTGTGGTTCCACCGGTTCTTAGCCTTCAGAAATGGAACCAAGAACAGGAATGACAAAACTATCATAAAAACCGAAAACATAATCTCTCCGATAATCTACCTAAATCATAATTCAGATCTTTGTAAGCTTATAACACACTTTTTAAACCAAGAAATAATTATGCCATAATGTAGATACCTGAATTAGTAAACAATGTTCATGCATATAGTAAGCAAAAAAGTAGCAAAAATAATTTAACAGACTTATCTAAATTTAAAGTAAAATACCTATTTTAAATAAATTTCATGGTGGTTTTGCTATCACTTTGCTAGAACACAAAAAATTTTGCAAGACGTAAATAAAGCCATATGTTCAGTAATGGGAATTTTAGATTCTGACAATTTTTCTTCCTGTGAATGTCTTTTCAATGTTGGTAGTTTCAATACCTTTTACAATAAGCTCTCTAGTACTCTTTAAAAGTATTTGTGTAACCATGAAAAATTTAATTACCACGTATATTAAGGACTGTTTTCGAATGACAACCAACTGCTATCCCCATAGAGAAAGCATTGGTGAGCAGTTGGTTGTCATTCAAAAGCCGTTTATAGATACGGCCCTAAATCTTACCATATGGAAAATAATATACAATATAAATTTAAATATGCAAGATCGATCATGGAAAACGGTGCCCATGTTTACACTCTGGTACACTAAAACTGCACAAATGTAATAAACCTGAAGAAATGTTTTCTGTAACGTGTTTGTTGTACATAATGGAAGGGTAATTTAGGAATCTTCTGAATAGAATTTCAGTACAGTAAGAACATTTAGATAGCATAAATGCCTGTACTACATAAAGTTGTGAGCTTCTGGCATGCACGCGCATGCTACAGAACTCTTCTAAACAGCATCTAACCCATACTTACTTGAGTAGTAGGCTGTTCTGTCGAGGCTGTAGGTTCCACTTCAGTCACAAACACTGGTGTCGCGGACGGAGTTATTTCTGCAAAATTGCTGTACACTCTGGTAGCCTCCACTAACACTTCGCTGGCCAGCCCTTGTGTTGGTCGCATTGGAACCTACACAAATTTTGTTAGGAAATATGAAGATACTGTGAGATGCAAACTTGACTGCAAAAACAGCACATTCACATAAAGAGCAAATTAAACATCAAAAGTGCTGTGCTAACATCAAATGAGCAAGTACTGCTAAATTACTGACAACACTTCGAATAACTGGCTCTAAAAGGTAAGTAGTTAACCAAAATGACATTTCTGAAAGGACTTTAAAATACATGTAAGTTTATTAAACAGGGAAACTTCTTAAATGGGTAAAATTACATACACACGTGTTTTTCTGTTTTTGCAACAATAAATTTTTAAAACCCCAACAAGAGCACATACCACAAATCTGTGTGGCAGTTTTGTTTAGGATTGTTTTTGCAGTTATAGCCACTTTCATCAAAACAAGAAATTATACAGTTTCGACTAAAAAATCAATCAACTAAAATTAAATTAAATCCGCCAACACGGTAAAAGCAATTTTAAACCAAACTGTTTTTGATATCTGGTCTTGTTTAGGAATAAATAAATAATTATCGTAAAAACAATAGAAATGAGGATATACATAGATACAGTACAACATTTCTTTAAAATTAATAAACAGGGCAAATTTGTATGTTTAATCATATTGACAGTGTTTCACTGATAAGTCCTTGTTCACATGAGGTTTCAATACATACTAACAAAACACATAATAAATTAAGAGAGACCAAGAAGTTAATCTGGGGCCGACCTTTTTATGGGTGCAACACAAAATTTGCACCTGCATACCATAGACAAAAACAAAATTCAGACAGCCACCTGGCCTTAACCTCAGATAACAAACCCTCATTTTAAACTTCCCGCCGCACCTTAGTTCCTCCTCTGGCCGCTAGGTGTACTGATTACCGACCACCGCTGGACTATAGACTTCAGTGTGCTTCCACTCACCTGATGAAGCAGGTGTAGTCTGCGAAACGTTGTGACCGCACGTCTGCGGAAAAAAGTGTTTGTCCTATGTGTGTGTGTTTCTATCTGCAAGTACCATCCTGTGAGTACTTGTGAACAAGTCTGTTTTATTTTTAAGAAAAAATTGGTTTGATGTAATTCATTAATCAATTAAAATTTAGTTTGCACTTGTGTACTTTATTTCCCAAAAATTAAAAGACATTTTGTTGGCTTCAGAAGAATTATCATCTTTAAGCAAAGAGTATTTCAAGAAACTTGACAACCCACATTCTACAGTGCAGTCCATCTTGACTACTGCCCTGAATTACAGTACTGTATCTCAATTGATTCCAGCATCTGTCACTCATACATTTAGAACAACATTTCAACCTGTATTCTGTATCCACTATAGACTGAAGCAAGAGTGAAATTTTACTCTACATGCACTATGTGACAATGTTCTGGAGTACAAGCTATACATAGAAAATAGGAAAAAAAAAGTACGGATGGACTTTCGCCTTTTTACTCTAGTTTTTTTTTTCATCCTTTTTGTCAAATTCAATATACGTACATATTCAAAGCAAGAACACATTTCTTACTTTAAGCAAGCAGCATGCTGGGTCTGCTAGTAAACAGAGCAACTGCGGGCGGACACTAGCACCTGGATTGCATTAACATTCTCGCTCGACGGAAATGCTCAAGGGTGTTCATTCACCCTCAGAGAATAAACCAGAAATCTCCCTGCCTTTATGCTCGAATCACAGAGGATAACAGACTGCTCCTGAGTGTTTCTGAGGAGAAGTGGAAAAGTTAACATGACACAGACACTTGTCAGGTGGACTGACTCAGCCACTCCCAGAGGTGTAAAGTCGCACGGCAACAGACTGATACGTGTTGCCAAATTGCGCGAGCCATGTGACTCAAGTTGGTTTGTTTCTGTGTAAACAAAAGTTTTGAATGGAAGCATAAAATATTTTTGGTTTTCAGAGCTATTCAGATTTAAGAATATTGGATGTAATAAAATAAGGTAACTAATTACATACCTAATAATAATACAATATGGTGCACAAGTACTTAAAGGGTAGTACTCATTGATAGAACACACACAAGAAAGGACGAACACATTTTCCGCGGAAGCGCGGAGGCTTGCGACGTTTTGCCGGCCAGGCCGGCTTCTTCAGGCGGCGAGTGGAAGCACACTGATGTGTTGATGTCTATTGTTCAGAGGAGGTTGGTAATCAGTGCAGCTAGCGACCAGAGGAGACACTAGGTGTGGCGGGAAGTTTGAAAGTGGGAAGAGAAGTTATCTGATGTTGAGGCCAGGTGGCTGTCTGGATTTGGTGATGTATTGGTGAGCCTGTTCCCAGCGTCTCAACTCAGCACTGCTGTTCTGCTGAGGTATAGCCCTCACCACTCTGGTAGTGTAGCAAGAGTCAAAACCGATTTAAGGGCGCAGTTCACTTAAATTTTCAATGTCTTTTTGATTTTTATATTTGTACCACATTTTTTTCTTCTTATTTTAGACACAAAATGTGACTAAATCTTCCTCTTAGGAAATTTGTGCACCTGCAATAGTTTTTTGCGTAATGAGTCTTAAATGTCAAAATTTGCACTTTACAGTATTATGTACGCCACTAAAACCAACCGACATACCAAACCGAAAAAATTCACAATGTATAACAATGTTGTAGGCTATGGACTTGACACACATAAAAACAAATAAAATAAAAAAAAATTTTGTATTTAATTAAAAATGCTGAATTTTTTAATGAAAATTAAAAAATTTCAACAATTTTTTTAAAAATATATATAAAAAAAAAATATTTTTTAATGTGTTAAGTGTGTTAAACACTGAATTTTTTCGGTTTGGTATGTCTGTTTTAGTGGCGTACATAAAACCGTAAAGTTCAAATTTTGACGTTTACGACTCACTACGCAAAAAACTATGACAGGTGCACAAATTTCCTAAGAGTAAGATTTAATAGAATTTATGTCTAAATTATAAAAAAAAAATATCTAGGTCAATAGAAAAAGGTGTTGAAAACCTAGGCGAACCACGCCCATAAGTCTTACGTTTCTCTTAAAGATGTATAAATATGACTGTATAACTACACAGACAAAATTACTATTTGGTTGTCTCAGTTCGTATGAACAACTATTGTGTATAGACAAATCACCTTCAGTGTTACGGTAGTAGAATCAGGGTTCTACGGTAGTTTCAGAATAAAAATAACTTGCAGATATGTGCAACAGTTTTAAAACCCAACATAACCAAGCCTAGTTCATAACTGCTGAACCCCTGGATTACTTAGATGGAGAACAGCATAAGTAAAGGGAAACCTGAAAACATCTACACTTCGGGTATAATTAAAATCTGAACCCACATAGTGCAGCAGCTACAATTTTATTTATAAAGAAATTAATATTATTTTGCAGCACTGCACCTGTGATTGGTACTACACTCACCAAGACTGGCGTAGGCAATATAGTTCCATAAACAGGACTGGTAGGTAACGTGTAAGCAACTTCACTGGAAGACGTAATTTCTCTAAAAGGCTTCTCCGTGTCTTGTACTACCTCTCCATGATGGTGCCTACGTGAATGAGGAATATCTGTTGGTGGAGGATAGGTTGGAGAAGACATGGTGGGGACGATTCGCGGTTCAGGTGTCACATCAATCTCGGTTGCGCTTTCCACATCATCTCCATAGTCGTAATATTCTTCGTAGTCATCGCCGTCACCTGAACCAGTCTGAAAAATGAAAAACATTGTTTATTACCATATTTATAAGATATCTGCATTTGAATGTTTCTTGCAATGGGACAGAATAACTTTCTGTACTATTGTGGGAATACGCCACTGTAATATGTCTTCATATAAATCTTAAAATGGGACAAAAAAAAAAAAGACTAGTAAATGTGAAAACAAACAACCATCTGAAAAAAGAACTTCTACTACCCTATTGGTACGATAAACACATGCAAAGAACCCCACACCTTGTTAATCCACAAAAAACAGTTAAAAAACTGCAGGAACCCTAGTGATCCTATATGTATAGAACCTTTCAGAAAAGTTAAGACTGCTAGACAACAGGTACAATAGGCACAATATACAGACTGTTCTCAAATATAGGACCACATTGAAAAGTATCATTAAAAAGATGAAACCAGCAACTAACAAACTACAAACCCAGGACTGTGTGTATCAAATACCATGCGAGTGTGTTTTTCTTGTTGAAAGGGTAGCTGCACATGCACATGGCAGAGGAATACACGAGATGCTTGGAGTGAAGTCACACAGTGTTGCTAAATATTTTATTTTTAATATAAAGTAAGTTTGAACATATTTTTAACTAAATGTGAGAGTGACAATGTAGATTCACAAGTTTTATTAATGGTCATTATGATAATGTAGACTTTAAATACTGTAGTGTGTGAGAGCTCTCACGACAAAGTTGCAACTAAGTCAATTTCGTATTGTTGTAGTGCTTAAATTCAATGAAATTTTAATTACTCTGCTTTCAACACTGCTGCATTTTAGGTTTTTTACATTTGTACGTACAGTACTAATTTACAATAAAATGCTCAATCAAGAATGTGTACTATTACTACATAACTAAATGAAGTATTTTTGTTGGAGTTCTCTTGAAAGTAACTTGGTAATTATTTCATTCATAAATTCATAAGAAACTTAACTTACCTTACTATTTAGGATTACAGTATGTATAAAGCTGTTGTAATATTTCTGAAGGGACTCAAAAAGTGTACATTATAGAAGGAAAAACAGTATAGGACGGCAACAGTTTATTATTTAACAGTTAAGGAACCCGATAAAAGTAACCTTATAACTAGGACTGTTGTAAGTAGGAAAATAAAAACCTCTTTTTACTGTAAAATTTTGGTTTTTCCTCTCCAGGTTTTAACAATTAATAATTACTAATTACAATTACTAATTTCTGTACAAGTTGAAAGGAGAATTCTTTAAAGTGAAAAAGTATAACTTGCTCACGGATGCACTCGCCTGCTTGTTTAGTCCGGTTTCACAGTGGCATGCAATATTCCTTGGAACTCCATCAATACAGTTCATTCACATGCAATGAACAAGTGTGCTTTTCTATCATCTCATAAACATGATATCAGAAACGAAATCCGACAGCAGTTAGACAGTCATGATGTGGTGTAGCACTATTAACAGACCTGCACTTCACGCCTGCTGCGATGTGCTGCGGCCGGCTCAGACTTGACATGCCACCCCACAACCGGCAGCTGCAGCACCTCCGCTAGCGTCCCGTCCTGTGCCTGTTGTTTCAGTCGCTCCACAACATGTGACTGTTTCCTCCAGACATGCCCATCACAGCCCACCTGCACAACCGCAACTCATGTAACATACACTCACCTAAGAAAACTTATGTTTACTCACTTCATACACTATCAGCGCAGCATTTCTGCAACCCTGCTCAATTCATACTCCATCCACTGCAAATTCTTCTTGCAATAGTAATATACTCAGCAAGAATCTGGGCTTGACATCTCATCGAGAGAATCATTAGAGATGGAAGGAACTAAATTGTTCAAAGGTGGATGAATCTGTCAAAACCAAACCATCCCGGCATTTGTCTAGTGTGCTTTTAGAAAACCAAAAATAAGGATGGCTGAACTGGGAAACAAAACCTGGGTAGTCTCGAACGTGAGTCTAGTCTTACCACTGTGCCACCTAGCTCAGTTAATATACTCGGTAGTAAAAATGTTCAAATCAATTTCAACAATTATAAAAACCTTATTAACACCCCTTATTATATGTGAGGAACTTGCAGTATTAAAACGTCTTGATTTGGAACCATCTTTTATTTGCAATATCAACAATTTTTATTTACATAGAAAAAAATTTTAATCTGTACGAGGCTGGGCTGCTTTCATTGTTACCACATTAAGCTTTGTGGACTACAGGCAATCACATATTTTTTGATGAAAAGTTAACAGCAAAATTCACTCTAAAGCCCTCACCTTTCACAACTACTACTGCCCTGCTTTGATGTTACCAAATAAGGATTCTATATACAATGCACACATATGAAAATGTACACACTACTCTCTAAGTTCTGTGGCAGTATTGTTAAAGTTTCAGTATACTACATAATAACAAATATCTTTTTATAAAAATGCATTCACATTCATTCACAAACAACTTATTTAAACAGCACACATTAATAATAAATTTATGTAGATTTCAAGTTTAGGATTTATGATAACCTCTGGTAGAGGTTATTGAAGTAACAAGGTAATAGGATTCAATCTTGCATAAGCTAAGTACTTATGTGTAAATAGTTTTGAGATGCAACTCTTGGATAGCTCTGTTTAGGACACCACAGGAATAAAAAGCTAACTATTCCAAGACTGATTTAAATAGATTCTCACTGAGAGTGTTCCAATGAAATAAGAATTTTATTAAATGAAATCAAGAATGTTCAAAAAAGGTTTAGAAATGTGCAGTTCAAAAGAAAATCTATCTAAAAGCTTGCTACAGTATTTTTACACAATACATTCCCTAAGTAGTCAAAGTCAGTTTTCCACGAATGCTGCAGATTAGTCTCCAGGCATAAAAGTATTAAGTTTGACGCATCGCCATAGTGTCACAAAGAAGAAACCATGTTAACGCTCATCCCCTGATTTTTAACACCTATCTATTATAACCTAAAAGTACTAGTTTTCTCCCGCACCACTGCCGATCGCCGTGTTGCCATTTATTTTTATTCCAGCGTTATATGTGCCATGTAAGATCACAGGTCGCAGTCTTTATTTGTAAAACAACTTTTACTTACGTTCCAGTGTTATCCAATGTTATTTCCCATGTATAACTGCCGCCGGCAAACTTTGTTACCAATGTTTATTTACAAACACGGCCAAGTGCTTCACCAGTGTTACCAATCCCGTGCACAAGACTCTGTAAAGTGCAGTAATAAATAATAACGGGAAATACGCATGTAAATATGTATTGTATTTGTTGTTTATTACTTTAAATGTGTCTAAAAGTGATATAAATACTTGTATGTATTAATATTAGTGTTTAACGGCAACACGAGCGTAATTTATGTCAGGCGAGATATTTGTTTACCCAGATGAGTATTTTTGTGCCATGAGTGAGTATTTTTAATGTGTGCGGGTGGCGCTACTGCAGCAGCAGACAGCCTCGAGTGGCCGAGCGGCCATTTTGCTAACGGTACTTCTGCCCTTCTGGCGAGTATAAAAGATGGGCGTTTTGCCCCAGATAGTCAGTCGTCAGCGGCTCGTCCTTCGGGCTGGGTCGGCCTGGCACTGCTTCCCTTCCTTCCTTATGGACTGTGGCGGTAGCCTGCCTCCTAAGCCCTCCTACCATATTACCTCAACTTTCCTCCGATCCGGGGTTGTGGCGGTAACCTGCCACCTAAGCCCTCGCTCCCTCCTTATGGGTTGTGGCGGTAGCCTGCCATCTAAGCCCTCCTACCCTATCTCATCACCCTTACCGCCCCTACGCTCGCCAGGTCGTCTCGGTTTGATCGCTAAGCCAGCTCGACCGCGGTTCAGCCTTGCTCACGCATGGAGACCTCACTTCACGCTACGGTCTCCTGTCTCCATGCCCTGACACGCTAAAGTAAAGTGTTGTTGCGCACTTACAGTACGGAACCTATCATTCAGTAATTTCAATGGCCGCGGAGCCATATCATTCAGAACAGCCATAGATGTGTTGTAGCCTTCTTAGGGATCAAGAGTGATCGCCTTATAAGTTTGTTATGTTGTCAGTTTTCGGCTGCCGAGCCATATCATTCAGAGAGGCCAAAGATATGTTGCAACTTCTCAAGGATCAAGAGTGATCACCTCAGGCCACGAGTAAGGCCTAAATTTCACCCCAGTATTGTCATGGCCCGATGTGCCTTTATAAGTGTTTGTAGTCAGTTGCATGGCCCGAAGTGCCCTAACGAATTAGTTGTACTCTCCAGCATACGCCTTGCTGTTCTCTTGTTGTATCTTTGTAATGATGTCGTGAACCTTGTCGCATCTACCTGTACCCGATTGTGTATGACCTAAGTCTAATTGTAACCCCATGAAACGAATGTTGAAGGTGATGTAAACCCATGTCTGTATCAAGTGTATAGGCCATTCGGAATAAAGTGAGCACTAAAGATTTAACGTTTGAAAAAAATCACTAGCCGTTACTGCATATACATCACCACTAACAAGAGTTACTTTACTGCTTGTATGGTTGGTAGCGATTTATTGTACGTAGTTCCGTGTATTTTCCTATTTGAATACAACATTAGTGAAAGAACATATGACGAACTCGACCT
>PNEQ01025209.1:0-38728 GCA_003012365.1 Medauroidea extradentata | reverse complement strand
TTGTCTCCGAGGGAGAATGGAGACAACAAGTAGGTAGTACCCCACTATTACAAGATCTTGGGAGAATTGGTACGAACAATCCAGGACGTGCTACAGCCAACATACGAGACAGACTGTGCACATATCTGAATGATCCAATTGGACAAGTACCTTGGCAGAACGATACTGTCAATGAAGGGTGGCAGTGAGCTGGTTATGTTCCAATTAAGACATAATATTTTAAGACTTTATTTTTATTACTACTTAATTGTTGAAACTAAGGGCATTCTAGTAATATTTGGAGATGTTTATATATTTATCCATAAGTTGTATGTAGTGGATGTTAATAATATGAAACATTGTCACTAGTTGAGGAAGTGTATGTTGAATTTATATTTTGTCACAAAATTTTTTATATGCCATGACACTTTCAGTACTCATAGGGGCCTAGTAAATGTACAAAATTACTACGAGTAACAATACACATATCATTTTTAATGTGTGAACATCATTCTAAGAAGTGTAAATTTAAGTAATTAAACCCATTAAGATAACTCTTTTTTTAACTGTTCAAGATATTCATACAATTTTTGTTTCACAGCCATTTGATGCTCTGGAGGAAAATCGTCTATCTCTAAAACTAACAGCTCCGCAAACAGTTCATTTTTTGTTTTGCCCTCCTTTTTCTTTGTTGCAACTTCACGCATTTCCATCAGTTCGGTTAACTTTGTAATGGAATGTGTTAGTGCTGCTCCTGTTCCCCGAATAACATTTCTTCTCTGCAAAAAAGTTGCATCAGGTGGAGCTACAATGCGGGCTGGTGGTTCCCTGGACCCACCCTGAGTAGGATGGCTTGAAGTATTTGTATGGGAAGTGGTACTTTGCGATGGAATGAGATATGGTGGTGTCTGTATCCTGACGGCTAACTTGTAATTCTTCTTGCTGCTCATCACTGCGTGAGGAATCTGAAGTGTTTTGTTGCACCTGGAAAAGTACAGATGGATCATCTTCATCTTGTTCGGGTTCATTGAAACAACTTTGCAGGTCCGTGTTCCAAGTCCCTGAATATTTAATTCTTTTCACGGGTTGCTGTGATGATGTGAAGTTACTGCATGTTCTGAAACAGAATATTCAATATTTGTTTTCGTAGTCCTAAGGTTACTATGAAAAGCAAGTTTTCATCCAAATATGTACAGTAATAGCCATGCCTATCAACAGGAAACGGGTCGGGGGGGGGAGGTCAAGGGGATGCAGTGCTCGGGGGCCCGGGCCGAACCTCTACCCAATTTTTTTCTTAAAATAATATATTTCTACCGGGGAATTCTGGGGATGGGCCTGGTAATAACAAAATCAATATAACCCCACAATTGTCATAATAATAATAATAATTACCATCAATGACCATATACTACATTACCATCAACTTTGTTTGCATTTAAAACAATTCTAACATATTGTAATAGACAGGTATTTAGTAGTTTATTCACAGTCAGGGAAATGGTTCATAAAGGCATTAAAAAACATACCCCAGTATCAACAGTGTCCATTACACTGAACGGTTATGCAAATAAATTACTTTGCGTTGGAGATACACGGTAAGCGGAAATTGCAATCGTTCATTAAAAAGTGCTTTCCACAACTGTGCAAGTTGGGATAGCAGGATACATTGTGAAAACCTTATAAATTTTAAATGTATGGCCTAGTGTACGAAATACTTACTTATTCTTCAAGCTGAAATTTGATAGCCACATCAACTTTCGAAAATAGGCCCATTCTCTTGTCTGCGAACCTCCACTTCCCGAAGGAATGTTTTTAGTCTTCCTAACTATCCTCCAGTAGTTGTCCCTCAGCAATTTCCATTTACTTTGGCTACCTGTATAAACAAAGTTAACATTCTGCATTAAGGACAACTTACGGTAAAAACATAGGACATAAATGTATACGTACTGTAATAAAATAGTAGTGCGTATTTTAAGGATACTGTTTAGACTCCACATGTAGGCCTACACATACAATTCGGAAAAAATTTGGACAATATTATACATTGATGTGTAGCTTCTGCAAATAGGAACACAGGACATAACCTGAAGGAGAAGAAAGTGTAGTTGAGTTTAAGGTTAATTTTACCAACCTAATTCGAGATACCTAATTATACTTTTTTTTTCTTTAAGAAATAGTTGTATCCTAAGATTTTTATTGAGACATTTTGTGTGTCAGAATAAATAAATACTTGAAACACAGCTTCATGTTTCAAAGAATTAGAATTTTCGCGCAAATAAATGTCAGAGAACTGAAAGTCGCCTAAATTATTAATGTCACATTTCTTCAAAATTATAACCACAACAATACATTAAACAATTGCAATTTTTTTGCCTACGCCCCCTATAAGAAATGTCTGCGTTTGTCACCGAGCCCTAATTAGAACCATCATGTTTCCCCTTTATATATATATATACATACACCCTATATAATATAAAATGAAACTTTTCTACGATGCTGGTAATATGTTTGGAAGGGAGCTTACAAACTTATCAACTATTTGCCAGATAACATATTAATACACCCAAGTCCCAAACACGAGCCTATTGTAGGCTACATGAACTTGTGACTACATACCTTCAATGCCCAAAACTTCATCTATATATGCCCACGTTCGTTCCTTTTTCCTTGTGTCCTTAAATGATGTATTTTTCGGGTCGTAAAGCCACGGCCTTTCTCTCACCAGATCAATCAACAGTTCCTCATTTTCTTCCATTGCTTCGAATAATGAGCAGCTCCGTTTGTTTACTTATTATTTATTTACTCCGGAAATAACACAGGGTATGACGTCGGGCCGTTTGCCTATTCTGATTGGCTAGCAGACAACCTGCAGTCGAGCAGTCGGCAGTCCAAGTTCAAGTTCAGCGATCAGCGACTGCTTGACTGCGGGCTGCTGACTGCCCGACAGCTCATTGTGGAGACCTATATGGCAACACGTACATTAATATACGACTGCCGACTGTCAGCAGCCGACTGCCCGACTGCCGACTGCTCATTCTGGAAGACCCATTAGCAAAATTTGATATCTTAACCTTAAACCACATCTAGCGCTCATTGTTTATTGTAGTCTTAGAATTTTTGTTCAGGTTTCATATAAAACATTTTATTACTAAAATTAAAGTAGTAACAATACATTTATGAAATACATATCTTCATCCATTATCGCGAAAATGCACTTAATACACTGTCACCACACAAAACAAAACACATACGCACTTGTATTTATTTACCACTGAATGCTCTGTGGTTTCGCAGAGAGGAAAAACGAAGTAAGCTGACTTGTATTACTTTGCCTCTGAACGATGGCTAGTAAACCATTGTAGTATAACAGTTATGTGCATAGAGTGCAGCACTGGATACAGTTTTACTTGTATTCCTTTTTCCCTAAACAGAAATGATAAATATGTGTAACCGTATGCACTTATCTCATTTTTTAAGAAAATATCACTTGTATCACTTTGCTTCTCAACCACTCAATTATAATTGGTTTATTGGATAGTCAATCTTGTAAAGAACACTTTATTAAGTTAGAAATTCTTACAGTGCCTTGTATTTATATATTACAGTGTTTATTATAGCCTATGCAACAAAAAATTTGTAAATTTTACCAAAAGGAGTACAGTACACAACCATGAAACTAGAAATATCCATCTATTAGACAGCTCATATATTCGATTGACCGAAACTCAAAGGAGTTTCGAAAATATGAGCGTGTATTTTTTTTAATAAATTACCAATTAATGCTAGAAAGGTAACTTTTAACAGATTTAAAATGATTTTAGAAAAGTGGCTGAAATCTAAAGCCTTTTACAGCATTGATGAATTGAATACGGCAAATTTTAATGATCTAATATTTTAATTTGTATTTATGTAATTAATAGAGGAAACAATTTATATGATTCTAATTTTAATTGTAATCAATATTTATATGTATTATTGTATAAATTGACTTGGTCTATTGCACAATTGTGCTAAATGATAATAAAACTAATTGATTGATTGTATGCAGTGATTTAGCATGGCATGAGACCAAGTGACTAACAACTAACCTGTTAAACATACATTCCAAATAAACTACAATTATCAACACAAATCAGGCCTTGCAGCTAATTATATGGGTGTAAAAAATGTATGAGACACAAAACAAAACAGGCAAACAGCTAGGCATGGTCACGTTTGTAAACAACATGTAAATAACAAATATTAACAAACTAACCTGAAAGCTTCCTGTGGCATAAAAACGTAATACTATCAACAACTTTATTAGCACGGGCACAGGCAATCCTCTGCGGTCTGGTTTTTTCCAAATGTTGCACATATGGATAGATCACATTCCTCACGACATCTTTTGTAAAAACGATAGCGCCTCTGAAATTCTGTCTCACGATACCGCTCAAAGGGATCTTCCATATCCCTAATATAAATTTTTGGCAGTCGGGGATGTCTTCTGTCCTCTATTTCTTCATAATAATTGTAGATTTCCTCAATGTGCCGCACGAATTCGTCCAAATGCCTCGCCATTTTTTATAACTGGTCTCTACAGAACAGCTGGTGAGTCGTCGAATGAGGTCTGGCCGTCATTCACCTGCAATCTCCCAAAAAGTGAAAACTTGGTGGCGAATGGTTGTTCGCCGGCTATCCGCCGCTCTCTGAAATAGGTCTATAATGTGCAAAACTCCAGATTAGGGTGGAGGGAGATTGGTTGTACTTCGAAAGACGTTTATAATTACGGTCCTTAGAGAGACATGCAGATTCTTCCGTTTTCCAAAGGAAAAAGTAAAGTTGTCAATGTGGATCCGTATGTGCCGGTAAGTAAATAAGTACAGTTAGACTGTATGATGTCTTTGATAAATATTAAATGTAGGTTCTCATATTTTACTGGCCAAACGATTGATTTTAGAGGTATAGTTTACTGATGAAAAATGGCTCTATATAGTAGTTACAAGTAGTCCTACGTTTTTTTTCATTAGTTTAATAATAGTTTAGTTTGGATTCATAATTATAAAAGTATACTCGCAATTGGGCTAATGCCTACTGGCGAGCAGACTCCTCCCCATCCCCACAGTTCCAATCCTCTAGTCTAGGTTACCTAACCTAACGAGTTTTTTTTTTTTTTTGCATAGGACTACAGAAACATTTTTCATCAGTAGACTGTATGTACCTCTAAAATCAACAGTCTGGCTGGTACACTTTGAGTAGGACTAGCTATTCTAAATATTTACCAAAATAAGTAGCTGGCAAACTAAAAAAGAATTTTTTTTTTTTTTTTTTTTTTTTTTTTTTTTTTTTTTTTTTTAGTATTTAATTTTCTTCTTGCAATTGGGCCTCAGTCCTGTGGCGAGGATTTGCTTGCTTAACCTGCCTCTTCTCAATTGCAACAAATTTGTTTCTCACAGAAAACCAGAAAATACAGACAAACAAAAAAAACTTTGTTTCCATTAAAAGTTGCTGCGCCCAGTTTCTTACTGTAATAATATTGAAACCAGTAAAGTAGACCTAGCTGCTTGATCATTCTTTAGTACTTGCTCAATACTATTATTTTTAAAGTCACATATTTCTAGTTGTATGTAGTTATTTCTATGCTGTTTATTTGCTTCATACAATTCTTTTAGGAAACGAGACAGAGACCCGAACAACAACTCCAGGTTATGTAGCTGCCATTTCAAGAATGGCGTAAAAGAAAATGGACCAACAATTTTTGAAAGAAACGAAAGGAAAGCATTTCAGTTTTTTTCTCCAGAGAAGTTGAAGAGTTAAAATTTGCCTTCGGTTAGAAGGTGAAGAATAATGTACTGGAGTGTCAGTTTTACAAAGTTTAGAATTTTTGTTTACTCAAATTTTTTTTTTCATCTAGGTTACATAGCCTTTCATAGTTTTCAGTGTAGTTCGTTTACCTTTTACTTAGTTTTGATAGGAGTATGCAACCTGTGTGTTAGAATTATGACGGACAGTTTTTTGCCTCGCAATTTGCTTTTTGACACACAATTATTTTCTTTTTCACGACACTCTCCACCAAGCCTTTTACTGGGATGTCTGCTTTCTAATTGATAAATTTTAAGTTTAATTTTGTTCAACAATAATTAAAAAGCATTGAAACCATTGACATAGTCTTGTGTGACCCGTACATGGAATTGGAAGTGCAGGAGCTGAAGAAAGAGCAAAGACAGCCAGCAAGATGAGTGAAGGATAAATGAAGAAGCAAGGAAAGGAAAAGATTGGAAAGGCTGGTTAGGATATGCAAGGTTGTGAATGGAGAGGGACGACGAGTAAGTTAGGCTGCCAGTTAACTAAGACAGAAGATAGAGGAAGAAGGAATAACAGCAAGAAGTTCGAGGTAATGAGCAGAACAGAGCGGGGTAGGCAGTCGGTGCTTAGGTGGTCGGTGAGGGAGTGGAATTTACTTTTGGAGGAGTTGGCAACAGTGAGAGGTGAGGGTTGCAACGTTTATAAGGGGAACGGTATTGGATTGAGGAGGAGGTTACAGCTTGCCACCAGACAGTTGCCCAGTTACAAGTTATTATATATGAATTGTGGGTGAAGGCATGCTCCCTTCCTCCAGGCCATCATAAAAGTCATCAAAATTATTAAGAGCAGCATGTTGCAGCTCTTTGATATTTTCATAAGGCTATTATTTCCCATACTTGTTTCACTGTTTTATAAAGAACTGAAATTTAATTACCACTGTTACTAAAAATACAACAGATATTGTGCCCCCTTCCCCAAATGAAATACTTTTTTTTTTAAGTACAGTTTTTATTAAAATTGATGAGTGTATTTATGTGTGTGTGTGTGTTGGTAGGGAAGGGAATGCATCACAAACCATTAACACCCTCCCTTACTGATTAAAATCTGAAGCCAAGTGTGCAACTAATCTATAAATACAATTGTTAGATATAAAATTTTCTGTGGCTGGTGTAACTTTGTTACTACCACGGTCGTAGAAGAACAGGTCTGGACACTCACCTGGAAACTTGACCCCCTTGTTGTTTGGCTGTAGTTCACCAAGTTACCGAGAATGCTCCCACTAAGATAAACAATTAATCAAATCGTATGTTTTTATCAATTTATGAAATACTTCCTTTGCTCACAAATTTGAATCATGGCTCCAGAAATCTTTATTTACTTTTTAATGTTAACAATGGAAAAAAGTGGTCGGAGTTTGAGTCTGACTGCCCGTATTACAGCGCCAAAAAGCACAAAATTCTCGGTAACTTGACGAACTACAGCCAAACAACAAGGGGGTCAAGCAAAAATACATTGGTAGATAGGCGAGTGTCCAGACCTGTTCTACGATCGTGGTTACTACCACATTGTTTACCATTTGCATGTAGTTTTTTAAAAACCCACGTACTAACAGTATTGTTTCTTTTACCAACAAGGAAGAAAAATCAAGCTATGAAATTTGAAGATGAAACATGCCCTTTAGCACTTGAGGTACCTAATCTTCCTATAGAAGAACCTCAATGTGTTGAGATCACAACTGCATCAAACCAGGCCCCAACATGTTCCCAAAATGAAATTTTACTTCAAGCTGAGGTGCTGGAGCTGAAGTCTAAAGTGCAGCTACTGGAGTCACAGTGCCTGCCACCTAAGGTGCTTTACAGTAGATGCTGTAAATGATAATAATGAACTGGTGTATTATTACACAGGGCTGCCAAAGTTTCCTATCTTTGAAACTTTGTTGGATTGGTGTTCTGCAGCAGAGCTTCAGTACTTTGAGGGTTGTAAGGTTGACCGGATGTCTGCAGCAGATCAATTGCTGTTGACACTTATGAAGCTGAGATTCAACTGTGATTATATCGATCTTGCCTTCAGGTTTCAAGTGTCTGATAGAACTGTGTCTAATGCATTTCTTACCTGGCTTCATGTCCTTCATGAAATTTTATTTGTCCCATACATGAACAAACTTCCTTCCCTTAGTAAATGTCAGTTGACTTCAGATATCCTCTCCTCATTTCCACATTGCCGTGTAGTTGTTGATTGTACAGATATTGTTTGCAGTGTCCCTCGGTACAGCATGAATGCTCAGGCATTAACATACTCACATTATCAACATGATAACACATTGAAAGGGCTTGTTGGTGTGTCACCCAATGGTGTCATTAGTTTTGCCAGTAATATGTACCCAGGCTCAACATCAGGTAAAGAAATATTCTCACACTGTGGACTTTCAGAACAGCTGGTGCCAGGTGATTTGGTCCTAGCAGATATAAAGGATTTTTAATTCAAGACTGCGTACCACCAGGTGTGAAAGTGAATATTCCACCATTTTTAAACAAGAAACAGTCCACACCTCAAGAAGTATTGCAAACAAAAACAGTTGCGAATGCCCGTATTCACATTGAACGAGCTATAGGCAGGATGAAAAATTTCAATATTTTGGCATATTTTCCACCTCACCTATTGTCACGTGCAAGCATTTTGTTTCAAGTTTGTGCAGTTTTGGTCAACCTACAAAATCCATTAATCAAACATAAAAGTAGTGTTTCTTGAGTGTTAGCATAGAAATACTAGTCTGAATCCTAGAAATTGACTGAACCAAATTAAGCTGATGATAATACGTAACCACTTTTCAATACTTTTTTTTAATAATATCACTGCTCGTTACTATGTTGACAAATAAAATCTCCTGTATATTAAAGAAATCGTGTTCATGAAAATGTTAATTAATTTGTACATTGATAGTTCATGCCATGGTGTTAGTTGATATTAATGACTTTCAAAAATATTCACTCCAAGGTAAATTATCTGTCATAACATTGTTTTGTTGTCAATAGTACAGTAATGTTATAGGTTTAATTCTTCACATTTGGCATAATTATTGCAGTGATTAGATTTCTTAAGCTGTTTTGCTAAGATTAGACTCTACATGAAATGGTTTCCACCTTAATATTGTTGCTCTAACAAGAACAAACATTATAGCATATTTTAATTTGCGTTCATTGGTAGAATTACTTCTATTTTGTATGAAGACATTTTCTTTTGGGAGGAATTGTTAACATTATTAGGGCAAGAGCAAATTTCCCATCCATTAACTGTCATTTTACATTCAGACAATGTCTGCTTCTTCTGTAGAGTAACAGTGTTTTTATTTTGTTGATTGTAGTGTGCTGTCAAGGCCATGGCCTTTCATTCATTTCAAACAATTGCAAATAATTGAAATATTTTTTCAACGAAATGCTTTGAAAAAAATTTGAGACTATGTAAAGTCATACAATACACAATTGTGGGAGAGCATATTGTAAAATAATAGGCCGTTTGCCAGCAAAAAATTATTTTGCTTAATTTTGGCTTATTTTCACAACAAAATATATATGGTATTTCAGGGGCAGTAATCTAAAAATCTATTTGGTGTATTGCAGCAGAAACATGTTAGTGTTAAAACTGCAAGAATAAATATTTTATGTATTAATTTGCGTTAAAAATATTTTCGAAACCACTGCAAAACTAAAGAGCGAAGCCTTAAGAAGCACACATAGTGAATATCACTTTGGTGTGGTTTAGCTTAATGTGTTGGTAAAGTGTAAGATGTTTTGCAATTATATTTATTAATTTTTCCTTGATATTTAACATTTTATCTACCAAAAAGATACATTCCGTTTAGTTAATGTTTGTATTACTCTGAAAATACTATATATTTAACTAGCTGTCCCTTTGCGGCTTCGCCCGCGTGTACTATAGAAAAGAGTAACTAACTTTTAGTTACGTGTGAATTGATGGTGATACTATATTCTATATTATACTATATTCACTGTTTATCTTTAAAACATCAAATACAAACAGATTTGTCCAGTCCACTGCGCTAAGCGTACTTTAATTGCAGAACTTCTTTTTTTTTAATTCCTCTTTATTTCTCTATAAAACAGCTGTCTGGCTGCGGCTTCCACCGCAAAACAGCTGCCCGGCATTTAACAGCAAGCGTACTCAATAACAGTGTAAAACGCGCGCAATACGCTTGTATGATGTCATGTAATTCCCATCGCAAAGTATAGCACGGGATACGAACCCGTAACCCCACCCCTCCCACACCCCAAACTTTATACAATACCTGAGTGAATGCTTAAGGCCTCGATCACAGGGACATACCTACATTGTTTAAACAACAATAGCAATAAAGCTTAAATTGACTCTACTGTTTTAGGGGGTTTTTTTTCGGCAATTATTCGATTTTTTCTCGCCGTAAAAACCATATTTGAACTTCAACGAAAATATATATAAAAAAAAAAAAAGAATTCAGGCGTTGTTGAGTTATGCGCTTACCAACACATTTTGCGATTCATTTTTATATTATAAGATATAAACACTTTCCAGAGGTTGAAATTGGCATTTTTAGATTGTTATATTTGATAACCTGCAATAAGCTTTTAATGTAATGCCCTGTCGTAAGATATAGCCACTACTAAAGTCTCATACTAAATTAAATAAAATTAAAACATTGGTGGATGGCTGTGGTCGGCGCTGTGGCCTCCCATCACTTTGGCGATCCAGGCTCAATCCTCGCGAGTCATCCCAGGCAATTATGCTGATTGGCAGGTTTTGTAGTAAATCTACATTTTCCCAAGTTGTTACATTTTAGGGCTGCTCCATTCACTCTACATCTGCTATCAAGATGAGCCTAATTCTTCCACTTTGTGAAATAAATATTCACATCAGCAAAATGCATTCTGCCTTGAGGGGTTATGGAAAAATGAACATCATTAAGTGTAACCTTTACTGATTTATCAATTATATGCTCTACACAAATGTCAATGCACGGAGTACTCTCAAAAGACTATTGTTGAGACTATTTTATTCTTGACTTAAATTGCACATTCATTTTGTAATTGGCCATACCAAGCCTTTTTTTAGTAACACTTATTTAAAATGAAACTACTTTGAGGGATCAAGAATTCAATTAGCTGTAGGACTTGTAAAAATCTAATCAGGATAGATCTGTATCAATGGTAAATATGGTTATGTGAATGTATTTACATTGTAAGAAAAATGCCATTGTGTGTGTATAATATAATTTGAAAATATTCACTATATTTTAACCATTGTGAATCAGTGAAATAAGCACCAAGAGGGGTGGGGGTGTCTATGAGATGCAACCCCCCTTTTTTTACCTTTTCATGTAAAAAAATAATTATTTATGTTAAGTAATATTACCTAGTTTATGCTGTTCTGATGTGACAATTCTTGTCAGTATATTATAATTGCACTTATTTGTACTTAAACCGTTTTTATTGATCTTGAAGTGCTGTTCAACTACAAATGCAACCTCAATATTTCACATTCTCTAGATGGAAAAAAATATCGTTAACCATGTTCAGAGTAAAATGTCATCATCTGAACCAGAAGCACCACTTTATGGAACTATCATTGCCACAGATGTCAGGTTATTATAGTACCACATGTCACACTTCGGAACATGCGAGTTTCATTGTGTCCCTTAGTTTCGCATCTTTAAGTGGTAGTTTCGTCACATATGCAGGAGGAGCATCAAATGAAAAATGTTGTCTAGCCTTTATTAAATGAAAGTCTTAGTTCACTTTGGTGATTGCAGCACCGCAGAACTTGTGATGAGTGAGAGTAGTGGAATATACGGAAATGTGGTACAGTAAACACACTCGTTGTGCCCTTCACTTTTTGCAGGAACATTGGCTTCAAATATGTAACGAAATTTCTTACATCATCTTGTTTTACGTCAATAACAAAGAACTTCTTAGGTGAGGTTTTCTTCACCAAACTCTTGCACTCTCTGTTTTTCTTATGTTTATTTCAATGCGACCAAAACACAGGTCACGTGGGAGGAAGCTGTGGCCCGGTTCTGGAAATCGGTGCACAATATCGTCAAATCTCCACATTTGTATGCACGCAAAAAGGAACTGGACTAAAGCATTGTTCTTATTCTGTGCACAGCAGTTGTCTAAAAAGAGATATACTTTTCTAACTGATATGTTGAGTACATTATCAAAATAATGTTTAAGGAACGAGATGACTTCATTTGAGCCTTTCTTCGCTGTACATTCATCATGCATGTAGTAGTGGGCGGTTTTCTGTTTCACTGAATAAATGCAGAAGTTGTACAGCCAAACCTGCCGACAGTAAAAAGCGTCTGTGGACGGTACCTTTGGAAGAGGCATATTTTGTTGGTAGTCAAAACATAGTGTGTCGATAAATTCATTCTTTTCAGCTTCGTGTATCTTATCTTTCATGCATGTGTAAAACGTATCTGATTTAGTGATGTGGACCATTTTTTCAGTCTCGAGTCGTTTCTTTTCCTCCAAAGTAGTTTCCCCATTTATATGGTTATCAAGAATATCACATGTTTTGCATGTGTCGGTACGGGGTCTCCCAAATGAATAATTAAAGTTATTTACAAAATACCTGTAATAATAATCGTACGTCACAATAGGTTTGATTTTTTGTTCTTTCTTTAGACGATTATGCACATCTGTTTCATACATCTCCAGATACGTTTGGTACATTTGCGATATGTTGAGCAACGGAGATAAATAATACCTGCTACTCTTACCTCTGCTGTAATGTGAGGATCTTCTTGGATTGCTTCTGATGTGGGTATCGACTTGCTGTTTAATATTTCCGGGAATAGCATTTGCTCTGGTATCATGTTTCCCTCGACCATCTGTTGGAGGTGTTACAGATGTTGACTTATGTTTTGCAATTCTTTCCACTCTCTTCTTACCAATGCCAAATAGTAAAGAGAATCCCATTTTACAAACCTCGATTTCCTTTGGGCCTTCCCTAACCTAAAATCAAAACAATCGCCCAATAATAATTAATATTGAAGTGGTTATTGATTGACTACATCATAAGGGTAGATATATTGTACTCACTTTGTATTTGATGCTGAAGCAACGAGGAGACTTGTTTCCAGATATTACTCTTCGCCGGGCTACTGGTAATACAGTAATCGATCCACTAAGGTAAGAATGTTGTCCTTCTTGATCTGCTATATTATTAAATGATTTCAAAAATGAATGTTTCTGTTGGTTAGTCAGACTGCCGACGCAGTTTTTCTTGCACTTGCAGTTTGTAGCGGTTTGATGTCCTGGTTTCTTTTTTCCTCCATGCCCCACGTAAGCTTCGCCACGAGCACGTTTAGATTTTAATACATTTCTCTTCCCCTCTTTACATTCCGCTTTCTTTACATACCTCTCTTTTTACATTCACATTTATCTAGATCTGAGTCACTCTTCTCCACATTGGACAGCATATATTCA
Source organism: Medauroidea extradentata (assembly GCA_003012365.1). Taxonomy (NCBI): domain Eukaryota; kingdom Metazoa; phylum Arthropoda; class Insecta; order Phasmatodea; family Phasmatidae; genus Medauroidea; species Medauroidea extradentata. The sequence goes on along the minus strand of PNEQ01025209.1, from coordinate 25,484 downwards.
CTTCCAGATACTTCAAGGTTTGTACACTCATCACTACATTCTGCCATTTTGTAAACTAAGGGATGTTTATTTTTTTTTCCATAGAGGTTATACTTGGTAATCACCTTTGAGCATATATACTTATAGTGTGTGCTCTGGCTATATATTTTCATGTTCATATCAAAAAGAGCTGACGAGAAGCAACGTAGCAAACGGAATATGTTGCTTTAATATTTAAGTGATTTCTATCTATGAAAAATAATTTCAACTTAATTTTGTGTATAGATGTACAGAAAGCTTTTAAAAGGTCAGCACTGTTTTTTTTCCTTTCACATTTAAGTGGATAATAAATTAATTTTAAGTTGTGATTGTGTATTTACTTTCTCACGTGTATACTTATATTTAATACTTATACAATGTAGGTGCTATAACCAAAGTGTACTCTATACACGTTGCTCAAAGGTATTTAGTCAGTGGTGCACTGTTTAAACATTACTACTTGATTACTTAAAGCCTTATTCATTAAAGGTTTCTGAGTAAATAGTGCCATCGTAGAACCAGCTCAACATCTTTTATGTGCAAAAATGGAAATAATTATTTTGATTTTAATATTTAGAGGAATGAAATAATGTTTTTTTTTTCACATACATAGTAACATAGGGATAATAAAGGTTATGATATACATTTTCCCAGATAACATTATTATTCACCCATCTTAAGTCTATTTTTAAAGAAAAGTAAAAAAACGCATCTATGTTTCTCAAGAACCAATGCCTCATCACCTATGTACAAGACACTTGTGACATAAGTAATAATAATATGTTTGCTGCAAAAAGGGGATATCTACAAAACTTATCCCTTTCTGGCACCAAAATATCGCAGTGGTTACATTACAGAGCCTGATTCTAAGGTATTTTGAAAAGTTATTTATCCCTTTTCTGCACCAGTTTATGCAGCAAAATTTTTTCTGTATTTCGAACCAATAAACCGATTTTCGGTAAAATTTGACTTATCCCCCTTTTTGCACCAAGGTCTTCAATTAAAAGAACTTCAGTTAATGGTTTGCTCTTTAAAATAACTGTGCAATGGGAGTGCATAACTGGATTTATTTGCTTGGACATACTCCATTGGAATCGGGTTCCAGTTTTGGAATTTTATGTTGTGCGTGTATCCTGATGACTAAATCATACTCTGCTTATTGATGTTTTCTTGTCTTGTTTTTAGTTTTCTTTCGACAGTCGTTTATTTCGCAATGGAGAATGTCCAAGCAAATAAATCCAGTCAGTTAAGCCGGATTCACACGTCCACAGATCGTCCAGAACATACAGAACAGACAGTACAGATGACCGTTCATGCGTATACAGATCTTCGGTGTACCCATGATTCAATTCGTGTTTATACTTTGTTGTGTAAACATGTGACGTTCCGTTTGTGGGCGTGGCATTTAATGTAAAATTTTAACATTTAGCACGAGAGAGCTTTATGCAGCTGTCAACTTGCGTGTATTTGCGTAATAATTATATAATTCGTAATCTAATACGACATAATTCTGTGGTAATTATTGGAGTAGTGCAAATGAGAAGTGACAAGTGTTTTTACCGACTTCACTTAAATGTAGACTTGTGTGTTGTATAAAATAAATGTTATAGAGACGGGAATCAATATTTTCGATAAATTTCTTTGTGTTTAAAAGCAAATAAATATCTTCCGAAAAGAAGACACTCAAAGTAAAATTTCTAGTGTGTTGGCAAACTGAAGAAGTCTTCATCCGAAAGTTTGCACCAGCAGGTTTGTATCAGGTAAGTCATGTACTTTTTTCTTTTAGTTAGTTATTTGACTGTTGCGAAATCAAGCTTTTTTTAGAATAAAATAAAATTTACATAGTAGTGTTAAGATTCGACACAAACACATCAATCCTGATATTCACTAGCCTAATTTTGTGGGTGCCTACATTCAGTCAAGTTATAGTGGGAAGATAAATACAAATCTAGTAATGAGTAGGCATATCTAAAAAATATAAATAGTGTAGTTTTTAAAATTTGTCAAAGAAGGGAAACTGAATACAACTGAAGGAGAGAGACAATTTTTAAAATTGGATTGATGTTGTAAGTTACAGGTTTATGAGTTCAGTTATGTTAGTGTTTCAAAAAGAACTATAGTAAGTTTTAAGGATCAGGTACAGCAATGGGTAGCAGGGTGGGTGAAGGATAAATGGAGAAGACAAAGGTGGGCTGATGAGGATGAAGGGAACATTTGGCCATCAGTGATGTTGAAGGAACTGGAGTGGAACTGATTGTTCGAAAGGAGAGGAGTGGTAAAGCTGGTCAGGAATTACAGAGTGGTAAACTGGGTATGTTAGGCTGCCTATTAACTAAGGTAGAGTGGGAGAATAGGGAATAATAGAGAAAAGGTTCAGAACAGAACAGAGTGGGTACTAGTTTATGCTTAGTTTGGTAAGGGAGGGAATTTGCTGTAGGAACAGCAAGTGAGGGTGGTTAGAAGGTAAAGGAGGGGATTGGTAGGTGGTTTGATGTGTTCACAGCTTTTGTTAGCTAAAAAAATCTTATTATTTTTGTAACACTTCCAAAATAATGTTGTGTATTGTTTTACAAAGATATTGTTTTACAAGTATAATGTTTTACTGTTTCAGAAAAATCACTGTCAGAGTATTTCCCATGCCCTTATGGCGTACCATTTGGTTTACAAGACAACAATAAGTATTGTTTCTTTCTTCGTAGAGGTATAAGAGGATCGTAACCAGAGACTCATCAACTGTGCTACCGCTGTCAACAACTAGTCCTGAACTGCAGATTCCTGAAGATGGCGTGTCACCAGTTGTCGTGGAATTGTAAGTGTATGTGGTAGACAAGGTTGTGTGCAAAGTGCTCAGACTGATTCTGTGAAGTTGTACAACATTAGTTAAGTGAGTGGAATACGGTGAAGATGGCTGTGTTTCCTACAACTGCATTATAAGTTATCGTCGAAGAGCAGCCCATCAGTAGGCCTCAGTACTTAGTTTAGCTAACTTTAGTTCCAATGTATTTTTTTCTTTTTTATTTTGCATCAAGATACAAGTCAAGTTTTGTGTTAATTGAATGAGTCTACATTTTGTAGGGTGGATTTTCCCAACTTGATATAGGAATACATAACTCAATAGTTAATTCTTGGAAAAAATATATAAAATACTAGATTTTGTCTTCATTACCTAGCAGTTGTCATTACTGAGTAAATAAATTTGACACATCTAAAAATATATTGTGTTGCTGGTTTTATAGCTGTATTTGAACATATAAGCCACCATGTGGTAAAATAAACATTAAATTATTAAGAAATGCTCATCTACTTTGTCGTAAACATTTTAAGCATGTTTTTGTATATTATGATATGGCTACTGATTTTAATATGCCTGGACTGTACATTTACAGTTGTTTTACAATAAATGCTTTAAAATTTATCTCCCTCGTTTGTGAAATTAATGTGTTAATTTTTTTAACACAAACAATGTGAGATTATTGTTCATCCAAGTAGGCCTATGTTGTGGAGCAGAGAGACACTGAACCACTGTTTTTAAGACAAGAGCTGCAGCTCCAATGTTGTTTTTGGTTTTGTGTTAAGGAAAAATGTCAGTAAGTTACTCTTGTTGTTGTGTGTGTGTCTTCAATAATATACAGTAAATAGGTAACCTAATACTGTGACGCGAGCGGGGGTCGTGACTAGGTGGTGTTGCCCGGTGCGCCAGCTCGTTATGAGAGAGAACGGGCACTCAGAGAGCAAAGATCTAAATTTCAGGGCCACGTGGCCGACGGCCGTGGCGTTGCAAGAACACTCCCCACTCGATGTCGCTATGTTACTTACGTAGGGGAATCTTATGACGTTCCCCACGCCCGTAGCACTAACGTAGAAAAGTACATACATAAACACACTGTAGGTATAGCACTGGAATGCGGGTTGAAGGGTCCCGTGCCCTGATGGCCGTGAAGCGGCAAGCAATAAACACGCACCTGTATTTGGCTAACGTATTTTTATTAAAAAGCACCGTACTCCAATAACACTTAAACTGGCGGCGCAGTATGCGGACCCGGTCCTAAGCCCGACCGGTGGGCGATGCTGCGAGATGAAACTTCACCATGCGGGTGAATAAAAGAAAATAATAATGCCCCTGGGCGACGAGTTGCAGGGGTTGAGAGGTACACCTCCGGGGCAGCAAAGTTAATAATAAAAATGTTCCAGATGAGTTTAAGCTATCAATACACTAAAGATTACACACAAAGTCTTGAAGGGCCCGGAGTGACGAGCACGTCGACCGTCTCGGTCCGCCGCGTATTGCCAACTGGCGAGTCCTTCCTGCATGCATGACATGCCGCCAAAGCGCGGGAAGCACTCGCCGAATACATAAAAACAAAAAATCAAACAAGGGGCAGAGGCCCAAAACACTAGTAACAATAAAGCTTGATGATTACAGTCCCAAATTAGATCAGGAGGAGAGTCTGCTGGAATATTACGTAATTTAAATTTGTGTGAGATTTGAATATACAAAATACAGAAGAAACAGACACTGAAAGATTACGTTAAATTAATAATAATAATTAGGACACATCACTTGTAATTAATGGTTAAGTACAACTCGTAACTGTTTGGGGGAGAAAACGTGAAGATGTTTAGGCGGCGAAGTTGGCTGCGCTGGCGAGTCCAACTTGCCGCGAGGCGCAGGGGTGTTTTGCGGGGTTTGAGGTTAATTACGAAAAAGTTTTAGAGAGACACTATATACACTGAACTCACTTACCCCTGGCCTTTATATTTTCTGCCTGCTAACTGGTGTAACCCCCATTGACGGGAACAGCACGGGAGTGCTGTAACAAGGTGTTTAACTTTAACGTGAGTTTACATCAGTTCCCGTCGAGGGAGCACATTCCTAGCATTTGATGGCAGTTCTGTGGGGCCGATGCACACGCTGATGGCACCCGGCGTCGTGGGGGCGGCGTCTGGACGCCGCTACCTCGTGGGCCCACGTGACCGGGTGCGTTCCTACATGCGGTGGCTGTACGGGCGCTCGGCCCGTTCCGTAATGGTGGCTTGATGCGCACGACGGGCTCAGAGAGAGGGAGTTGCGGAACGACCTGCGTCAACTGTATAGGCATTGTGTGCTGTTTTCACAAGACAAACTTTCTCATCTGGTTTCCACCAATCCAAAAGGCTAGAAATGTGAATTCCTCTGACACTATAAGATCTTGTAAATTAAACACTGTTCATCCCATTACACTGCCAATTTATGTTATCAAGAGTTTTAGTAAAGAAACTGGGTTTGAGTAAAGTGGTTGTTACTGAAAACTGCCTCATCACAGTTACGATACGTGCATAGTAAAGAATGCAAAAAAAAAAATAAATTCATTCAAATTTGTGTGTCTGAACTTGGGGTGCTTACTGTATCCTTAGGAAATGTGTAACTGGCACACACTTTGTATAGGTGTGCAATAGTAAATAATTGCAGTGTTCCAATGAGAGTAGTATCCAACATAATTTAAATATGCACATTCAGCTATCTAACAAGCATCATTGCCAAGTGTGTAGTACAGCAGTCAAAAGTCTGACCTAGATTTATGAGGCATATGTATTCTTGTTCACATGTGATGCTTGTGCTACTGTGTTACGAAATAGGTTCTGTTATCCTTCAGTTTGAATTACAATGTAAACTGTTTATGGACTATACGCGCATGTTGATTAAATTAAATTTAACTCAATTTCAAACCATTCAGTTGAATAATCCTAACATGTAAGTTAATGCCTACAAATTAAAAAATAAATAAAATACTGTTAAAATCATTAATTTCATTGATGCATTCTGTGGTCCACTATAACGTTCTTCTCATATAAATTTAGTTTCCTAGTTGACGCTCACTGGAACACATACAGTACCTAGTATTACTGTACACACCTTGCGAGTACAGCTGTCTACATGAATTTGAATGTAATTTGGTCCAAACTCTCAGTGTGAGATATCACTTGCCCAATAAATTTCATTGTAGATGATTTCTTTGTAGAGTTAGTTGCACACTCAAATGTTACAACAGCAAATGAACCAACAAAGACATTGCATGTATTGCCGCCAGTCACTTCTTCAAGAACAGGAATGTCTGTCGCTGTATCATCTTGCTTGCTGATTGGAGTAGACATAACTTCATTTTCTGTATCAGACAATAATTCTTCCAATCCAGAACTTGAATCATGTAAAGAAATAGCTTCATCACTTTCTTCGGAACTTGACAAATTACTGGTGCCAGTACCACATATTCGTACTCGTTTTCTTATTGCATAAGAAGAAACACTGTTTTTTGTTGTCTGTATTTTATTCTGCATAAGAGATGGAGCTTTTCCAGAATCCTGCTGCTCCAAGGGACTGATATCTGAAGAGTCAACATTTTTGCCTGGTGTTACATCAACTTTCTTCTTCCTTTTTCTAATTGGTTGTGTTTGTTTAAACCGTGATTCTTCCAGGAAATCTGTAAAGACTTCTCTCCACAAATTTGGGCTTTCAGATGAACTACCGGTACATTCAGTTTTTCCTTTAGATGGCATTCTTTTCAGAACTTCGTTTTTATTTTATGTGTATATTCCACTTCCTCTGAAACCTGCTTTTAGATTCTTTTTTGTAGCTTTATTTTCGTTTAGACCATCAAGACATTTTTTGAGCAGGCGAGGAAAATGATCTTTAGGAACAGTTCCTCTGTTTGCCGACTTCCAATCACGCAAAGTTTCAGCCCATTTAATTTTTAGTGGCCTAAAGAAGGCCACATCAAGTGGTTGGCAGAGATGAGTTGAGTTCGGTGGAAGAAGCACAAATCTGATGTTGTGACGTTTGCATTCTTCGATCACATGCATTGAAATGTGGGAAACTAGGTTGTCTCCAATCATGACTTTTGGTAAATCCTTATAAAATTGTCTGAAGTATGGAAGAACAAGTGAGGTAAAATAATCTTCGAAAATAGCCATGTTAAACCATGAATTTTTCGATCTGTTGTATCGGGTGCCTACAGGTCCATTTTCGGTCCAAGAAGTGTACAGATTTTCAGCTCTGTATACAACATATGGCGGAAGCAGGTGGCCACTAGCAGAACCAGTGAACATGACAGAGACACTAGTTCGAGAATGATCAATGATTTTTTCAGGATGGCGACTGCCCCTTCTAGCTATAATTTTGTTCCTTCCTGGATCGTCAGTTATATTTGTTTCATCAAAGTTGAGTATTACCTCTGGGTGTACATCTGTTAATGAAATTTCTAGCTCATTAAAATAGTTTTGTATTACTTCTGGAGTTATTGATGCTCTACACCGGTTGATATTTTGACAGAGCCACTGAGACAACGTACCCTTGTGCCGCTTGAGGAAACCATAAACCCATGATTTTCCAGGCATATTGTTTTGAAATCTTTTCTCTTTAATACCCTTTTTGTCCCAGAAAATGTTAACAATCAATCGAATATCAAACATTGTTAGAGGAAAGCCCCAGTCTGCAGAAATCTTTATGCACTCTGTCAAAATATTTTCATCATCTGGTAGAAAAACATATGGTCTGCCAAACTTACCAAAGTTTTTGCCTGTCACATGCCTCTGGATAGTTGATTTACTAACACCATACTTTTCAGATGCTTGCCGATAGCTCATGCCAAGTTTTACTGCAGCAACTGCCTTCTCAAGTTGCTCGTCTAGAAAGTCGTGATACGTCCGGGCTCCAACCTCCCGAGTGCATGGTAAACTGCTCATTGCCTATAAAAACAGCAAAACAATGTAGTTATACATTACACCGACAGATATCTAAAATACTGCAAATAACAAAAGAAATTAAAACTGGAACAAAAATGGCGTCTAAAATGGGACAGGCTTTTAACTTGGGATGGTGTCCCAAGTTACAAGCAAAAACAACACATAGAACATTTATTTTAATTTGACAAAAGAGGTTGGTACACATGCAAGATAAGTGTTAATTTGTTTTCTTACATCACCATGGATACCTGTGACGGACTTAAATAGTCGGTAAATGCTAAAAGCAAATCTGTGTTGACTAAAGTTATTCACTGCAACATTTTTAATTAACAGAAATAAACATTTTACAAGACATCTAAAAAAACTTACCTGTGCTGGATTGAACTGTAAATACACTCAGAAAATCATACACATGTTGACTTGCCTCCAAAATTTTTTGATACTGAAATGACTACTCTTGGTGCCAACTTTCACAGCATTAACATTTTAGCAGGAAATTGTCCCAAGTTTGCATAATTTACGGTGCCTATCTGGTGAGTGTAGATATGGTAATTTTTTTCAGTTTGTGACGGTCTCAAACAAACAGGTAAGTGCAATACTGCTGCAAGGGAAATTTGAAAACTTCGGATCAATGGTTGGCTATTTTTTTAATGATTACAGTTTGTTGCAGATTTCTGAGTTTAAACTTTGTACCTTCCATATACACGTAATTGAAAAAGTTATGAAATAAATTTTTATTTTTGCAGCTTCGTAGAGAATTGTAGTGTGTGTGTGTGGAGGAAAACTGAGTAGGGTAAATAGTCTATTCTTTGGAAGTATTTGATGTATTGGATTTGACTGGTTGAGTTGGTTACAGTGAACAGACAATATATGTACCTACGGGTGTGTTGCAAAGTGGGCACTAATCTGTGAGATAAAGAAAAAATTGTACTGTAATAGGGTGAATAGAAACAACTTCAGAGCAAAATGTTAGGTCATGAAGAGAACTTTAAAATGTAGCAAAATTTTATTTGAGAAAAAAAGTGTGAGCTAGGAACTTGTTTTTAATTTTGTTCCTATTCACCCAGTTTTACGGTACTGCATTACGGTACAGTCAATGCTTGAACATATGTTATGTGGCAGCAGAGTGTGATATGTACATGGAAGTGTAGGTGCAAAGAAGCTCAGCAAAATATTGAATGGTATGTGGGGTATGCAGGGGCAGGGTAGAGAAGAAGAAGATAACTATACACTATCTGTAATGATGAAGGAACTGGAATAGAGCACGCTGAGAACTAAAAAACAGTTGAGGATGTTAACAGTTATCAGGTTTGTTAAAGGCTCTGGTTCATGCAGTTGATGAGGAGAAGCAGGCGTAGCTAGATCTAGAGAAGGGCAGTGAGGTGGGTGATGAATAAATGGAAGAGGCAGGGTCAGTCTGGTGAGGAGGAAAGGAACTTTAGGCCTAGGGTGATTAATGAGGAGGGAAGATGGGGCAGTTTGGCCTGCAAACTAAGAGAAAATGTAGAAAATTAGAAAATTCAGAGGGTGTGGAGAACGGAGAGGGGTTGACAGTCAATGCTGGTGAGGGAGTGGAATGCACTGCGGGAAGAGTTTGTGGCTGTAAAGGAGGTTGGAAGGTTTAGGAGGGGACTGGAGGATTGGTGCTGTGAGGATGGGGAGTAGTCTGATCACAATGGGGCTTTAGCCCAATTGCAAGTGTAAAATTTATTATAATTATTATTATGAATGGAGTGGGATGGACAAGGTTAATTGTTACCTGACTAAGAGAGGGTACAGGGAGAAGGGTAACAACAGTGAGAAGATTGAAAGAGTTTAGAGGAGAACATAGCAGTGTTGGCTTATAGAGTACAGTATATTGTAGTTTATTACATTTATCAGATCTTTTTGTGTACATCTTTGAATGAAGATATTGATTTGTTATTTATTTTGTTTTATTAGTCTCCTTGTATTTCCAGTGCATACCAGAATTGAAGGTTTAATAGTGTGAATTGATGATTGAAAAGGGCTGGAAATTTTAGAAATAGTATTTTATAGGAGCAGGTAAGAGTAATCTCGCCACTGACCATTTGAATTAATTTTTTTATGGAATAGAAATTTTAAGGACCTGAGAGTTGAGAAGTAAGTGATAGGGTCACATGAACTTGCCACTGGGTGCCCACCGAATTGTAATTTAGCATTGAGTTGGCAGCAAAATTTAAATTACTGGTGAACAAAGAGACAGTTTCAAATTTGTTTACAGGAAAAGTAGGTTAAAGTTTATTTTTCACGAATAAATAGAGTTGTACGACAGTTAACAGACAGATCTACTACATTCTGAACATTGCTTTAACTACAGTAGAGACATTGCACACCTCCGACACCATCAAATAATTACCCAAAAAAAACATTTTTCATATACAACAGCATCAGTTCCTTTACACCTTAAATAGTAAAGTAAACTAAAAACACACACACATATATATAATCAAGTTACATAATATCGTCAATTTTTTTCCCCCCATTTTAACACATATACTCACCAAAAATATTCACTCAATCTTTTACATTATATAATGTCGTCATTAATATTATAACACATTAAAATATTTAAAAGATTTAAATATCATTATTAAAATCACAATCCACGCAATCTTAAACAAGTAAGTAACTCATTAAAAGATTTTAAAAATTTAAAAAACCTTATTAAAATCACAATTCACACATTCCTAAACAAATAAGTAACACATTAAAATATTTAAAAGTTTTAAAAATCCTTATTAAAATCACAATCCTCACAATCTTAAACAAATAAATAACACATTAAAATATTTAAATATATATATTTGATAAATCATTATCAAAATCGTCATCAAAACAATAAATTAAAAAACAACAAATTATAATATTACCAATTAAAACTCAATTTCCCTCTAAAGTAAAGTCATCATGCCGACCTCATCCACCACCCAGGCCTCTTCGTCTTGAATTCTATTTACATTTTCCCAATCGATGCCCATAAATTCCGCAAAAATTTCTATGCTGCTTCGTAGAGCAGTCATAACTAATGTTTTTTTAAGACTCAGGTCTTTGAGCCTCAATTTATCTTAACTCCTTTTAGTTGTCTTATCTAGTGTTCCTCTTATGCCTACTATCACTGGTATCACTCCCTTATAAATTTTATTGTTAAATTTATTTTTAATCTCCTTTTCTAGGTTTTCATATTTTCTCAATTTCTCTTCATAGGCCTTTTTCATACTGTCCTCTTCCTCGTACCTCACTGATACTTCAACCACAAAAACCTCCTTCCCAGTTGCCAGTATTAGGTTCGGTTTATATCTTGTTCCGTTTACCATCGTTTCCGGTTCCCTTGCCACTGCGGCTTCCTCATTTTCTTTACACCACTCATTCTCAATTATTCCGCATATTTCGTTATGTCTATTTATTATTTTTTCTTTTGTTCCAGGGCATGCCCCTAAGATATGCGCGGCTGTTTCATTGGTTTGTTTACATGCGCGGCATTCCACAGGACCTGTCATGTACCTTGCCTTTGTCACCCTTGTGTTTGCTTGGTTGGTTCTTAATTTAATGGCCTCAGGGAGTCTTGACGGCTTTAATAATTCCGGATTATAAATCCACTGGCTTGATTCGGGATTATCTTCTAGTAATACTGCCAATTTCCCTTGACATCCCTGTTCTTTCCATGTTTCTTTTAACTTCTCTCTCATTTCTTTTTATACCTTTCAATTATCTTTTCTACTGGATTCCCGTTTATGTCGTCCTCAACCCTTTCTTTCAGTCCCAGCATTCTTTTCAACTCTACCATCTTCTTTTCAATATCGATTTCCTTAAATACCCATCTCAAAACTTTATCTTTGGACTCTAAGATTTTCATAAAATGCCTCGGCCGGGACATCAAAACTATGTTTTTAATGTTGGGAAGTCCCAAACATCCGTACCTTTTACTAACGTATATAAAGCCACTTGATGTTTGTTGCGGTACCTTTAATATTTCTTTCGCTCTCTTCCTCACGAACCCATCCAGTCTCTCTAACATATTACTACTAACTCCCTGTACTATTAATGAATAATAGTACTTTTGTAACCATAATCTTGTAATTAATTCGATCGTTTGGCAAGGTTTAATGGGGGCATTCGTAATTTTTTTCCAATTCTCTCTCAAATCCTAATTCTATTTCATTTATTTCCTTTATCCCCTGTATCCTTTACTTGATTCCCAAGTTGGTTAAATATTCGTCTCCTTTAACTGTTTTGATGAATTGTCCTTTCAACTGATATTTAGTAGGAAGATAGTACCATGTTTTTCGTTCAGATATAATATGACAACTTTTACATTTTTATAGATAATTCCATGCATATTATCCAGAAAATCTTCTGTAATTCTTAATGCTTTATCCATTTCATCGGAATTTTTGGTCATCAAAATCATGTCATCAGCGAATGCCAACACGGACACGTTGCCTCCTCCTTCAACTCTAATTCTTTCAACTCGAATTCCTTCAACTTCATCTCTCAATTTATTTAATAGGGGATCTATAACCATGTTAAACAACAAAGGAGATAATGAAGCTCCTTGTTTCACTCCTCTATTCATATTAATCTTAATCACTTCCTCTTTAGTTTTAATTTCAGTTATACTATTGCTATACATCTCTTCATTAAATATGCCTGGTACCATTTCATTGTCCATACGATTGCCAGGCACTCTTGTTCGTTGACATGGTATTGTCTCTCTCCGTGGGACCAAACTTGGCACTCGAGAAGTCAATCACACGCCTTTCCCTTTTGTCGCCATTCCGGTACAGCACCGCACCGATCCCTTCCTAGCTTGCGTCCGTTTTAAGATACAGTGGGCTAAGGTCTCGTATTGTGTGAACACCATCTTGATATCTCGGAATGCCTGGTCGGCTTTCATGGTCCTGCTATACCATTTCTGTGGTGACAAGAGCGCTGTCAATGGTACAGTTATGGTTTCAAATCCCTGGATGTGCTCGCGCAGCCTGTTAATTAGCCCAAAGAACTTGCACAGTTGTTTGTGCATGGTCGGTGGCTGGCATTCCTCCACAATACGCAGGTGTTCTGTTTTGTATTCGATCCCCTTCTATTTAACCATGTGGCACAGAAACTCTATGTCCACTTTTCCTATGTGGCATTTAGGTACTGCACAGTTCAGCCCGTTGATGGCCAGCTGTTCCAGAATGAGTGACATGTGGAACATATGTTCTCCCCACATATTGGACCATATGTCATCGAGATATGCGAATGTCTCCCGCCAGGCCACTCAGCACCTGCACCATCATTGTTTGGAAAGTTGCAGGTGCCCCTTTTAGGCCGAATGGCATGGCGCAGAATTGGTACTCGATGCCATCGGTTGCCATGAACGCTGTTTTCTCCCGGTCGTCTTGCCGCACCGGGTCTTGACAGTAACCACTGTGCAAGTCTAGAGAGGTAAACACTTTCGCATTGCCAATTTTTGCCAGGGCATTTTTCACACTGATGTATGGTGGGACCAAATTCTCTGTTGCGAGGTTCATGTATTGCAGATCCACGCAGAAGCGCAATGTACCATCCTTCTTGGGGGCTAGTGTAATTTGGGAATTATATCAGCTATTGGCTGGCTCAATCACTCTATCAGCTGACATCTCCTTTATTTGCTCTAATGATTTTGGCTTGGTGCGGTAAATAACTCCTAGGCTTGTTTTTGGGTGGTTAGGTCAATGGTGTTCTGTCACCGCAGTGCACCTTAAGATATCGTTAGCCGCGAAAACCTCCCTCCTCTCGTCTAACAGGCGCTGAAAAGCCTCTGTAGACTGGAGGCACTTCATTCGAAATATCTTCGAGCTTAACTGTGGGTGTACGGGCCCCTGATTCCGCCTCTGTACTATCGGTTCTGCACTCGACTGTGCAGAAGTGGATACATCTCACCGCGGGCATTACACCGTGTTCTGCTCTGTGAGCCAAGGCAGGCCCAGGATGTTGTCCTCCCTTAACTCCAGTGTAACCAAAGCTGCTGTGATTGTTTTAATGTCCGTTATGCGAACAACAATGGTGGCTCGGCCTACCGCGTGGCACTTTGTGCCTTCGGCAGCTAGCTGAATAGGCTGGTCTAATGCTGATATTGTTTTAGGATTTACAAATTCTGGCCGAATGAAACTACGTGAAGCAGTCGTGTCTACTAACGCATATCTGCGGAGGTTGTTTATGTTTACGAGAATTTTGATTGAAAGGTGATGTTTACTGTGGATCTGTTGAAGGAGAGGGTGTAGTGGTATCAGAATGTAAACATTTGATCCGGGTGTGCGTGGTGACATCAGGTCCTGCGACCCCTACTGCCCATTTCCCAGCTGGAACCTGCCAGTGTTGCCACCCTGTCTTGTTTTGCCAGAGGCATTGGAGCAATCTTTATGCCAGTGCAGCTGACTGGCGTGGCAAAATTGGCTAGGAAAAGGTGTGGTTTGCTGTAGTCCAGTGGTTTGTGTAGTTTCTTGTCGGCATGCACATTACCCTTTGAATGATCACCCTCATACCTTTCACACCTTCGGTGCTGTTGCCCGTCGCAGGTTGCCGACAGCCTTGGTGGTGTCGAGTGTGCAACTGGTGTGAATGTGTGCATGCTTCCGCTCCCGTGCAGTGGTGCAGGCGATTGCAGCATGTCCCTTCCAAACAGTGTGGCTGCCTTGATGAATTCCTCTAGCATGTACATCAGCATTGGCACCAATGAAGCACGGAATTCTGGCAACGCATTTTCAGCAATGGCGGTGAGCAATTAACGTGCACTAAGGTGTGGCTGGCACTTTGTTAGCATGTGATACTTGCGTGACACAAATGCAGCTAACGTTACATCACCCTGCAGTTCCAGCACTAGCCAGCTCTGTGCTTGGAGCGAAGTGAATGCTTCTCTGTAATATCACACAAACCGTCCTCGAAACTCACTTCACGGCATCCCATACCTTGTCATGCCCGACCACTACTTACCTGCTTGACCCATCAGCTGCTTCCCAATGCACTGGGGTCACTCTTCTTCACTCACGCCATACCGGTGTAGTCGGCTTTTGCAGTCGTCCAGGAATGCACATAGGTCTTCATTTGTCTGTCCAGCGAAAGTTGGTAACGTTTGGAATTGATGTGTTGACATGATCAGTCGGTTCTCCGAGACCGTCTCCGTTATGCGATATGTCACTGAGGACCTCCGTGCGCTCGTAAACGTGGGTGGCATGGACACGCCCTGGATGACAGTGACTGTGATTTGCAGGATAGCACTTTGCACTGGGTGCATTATCCTTAAAGGAAGGTCGTGAAAGTCCGATGGTTCTGAAGAAGTTTGATATGTGGTAGCAATGCAGCCAAAGCACAGGAAGCACATCCCCACTACCATTAAACGTTCCTCGCTTTCGAGACATTCCATATGCGCAGCCTGCCCACAATATTTACATCGCAATGTCTCGACTGTTACCACGTGGCAACGTAGGTGTCTGCATTCATGTACATAAGTCTTTGGCAGTTTGACATCTCGTGCTGTCACTGGTGCTGACTGGGTGTGCCGGTGTAGCCTTCTGTCTGTTCGCGCGGTTGTTTCGCACACGACACACCGGAAGAGTTCCGTGTGTGCCTTCTCTGTTTCTGCGGCCGACAAACATCCCTCGTGGTACTGTGCAGAACGCGTAATACACTGCACTGTACACTGTCCCGGATGTAAACAAACCAGGCTGTCACACACTTCGTATTTCAGAATGTCACTGTAGTTAAGTTAATGTTTGATAGTCGGTTTTTTCATAGCGCACGTACATGCAGTTGTGCTCGGAACAGTCCAACTGGCTGCTTCCCCGTTTCCGTCCACACTGCACACATGTCCATACAGGGACGCCGAGGGACATCGCCCGCAGCGAGAAGTCGCAGTTGTCGCGGAAGAGGTTAAGTGGGTGCCAGTTCGGTAGCAACGACTTCATGTTGCATCTATGGTTTGCCTGGTGTTAAAGTAGTATCTCAAAGAACTCGTCGCACACGTGGTCGATGGCTCCGTACCCACCATAGTAGGCCATGACACAGAAGCGCGGTAGTGCGCGCAGCACAGTCGATAATTTGTCCTGAAAGGTTACCGACCTCAGCTTGGCAGTCTCCCTCCATGTGGCGTGGTAGGGGAGGTAGCTCCAGCGATCGATACCTTGCGGAGGGGAAGACTGTCCTTGAGCGCATACGCTGGAACCCCCTGGATGGGAGGGGAATGTGGGAGTGTGCACAGGAATGTGGATGCAAGATGGCCATTTTTGCACACACTGTGTCCCTTCCTCATTAATGGCGACCACGTGGGTTTTGGCACGCTTGGAGTCCGTACGTTCATTGCACTTGAACGAAGATCTTTATTTCGTCCTAACTAACGCCACACAAGTTTGGCGACAAATTGATGCAGGCGGGATTGCGATTAGGTGTTAAATTCCACTGTATACCTCCAGTAAAGTACAGTTCAGTCCTCCCGCATGACAGTGGTGTGCACAGGGCACGTGCTTGTTAGCACCAGCCCATTGTTGGAGAATGGGTACTCGGAAGGACACTCTAACTTACAGGGCCACGCAGCCAACAGCTGTGGTGTTGTGATACACACTCCCCGCTCGTTGTCGTAGGTGGTTACACAGAGGAATCTGAGGCATTCCCCACAACAAATCATCAAAAGAAAAACCCTACGCAGTAACACTGGTAAAGTGCGAGTTATAGGGTCCTGTGCCCTGAAGGCCATGAAGCAGCAATCAAATAATATACGCACCTTAATGCATGAACGTATTTATTGCAATGACACCATACTCAATACACAATCCAAATGGTGATGCAGTAAGCGGGCCAAGTCCTGAGCCCGACCGGTGGGCTATACTGTACAAGGAAAAACACCACATGAGTGAAATATGAAATTCATGTTAAACCCCTGGGCGAATGAGTTGCAGGGGTTTGAGGGGCACCTCCGGGCCAACGAAAGTTAAATTAAATGTTCCAGAACTAATATGACGCGATTGATACACTGCTGGTTGAACACAAGTCTTGAAGTGCCCGGAGTGACACATGTCGAACTGCCTTGTTCCGCCGCTTAGCACCGACTGGCGATTCCTTCCTTCACTGGAGGCCTCGTCCAGCCGAGTGCGGGAAGCATCCGCCGAAACACAAAAGACAATTAAAAGACAAAAGGGCAAGGGCCCAAAACACTTGCAAAATTATGTCTTGATAAATAAAGTCCCAAATTTACTTTGTTGGTGAGTTTTTTGAATTTACCTTAAGATTTCACTATGTTTTTAAACTATGTCACACAAAAAAGAATCGACAATATGAAAGTAGTTGAAATAATTATTGGGATATACAAAACACTGCAGACTCTAATTGATAACTGAATTTAATACTAATTGCAAAATAAATGTATAGGAATTGGGTGGTAAGGTTGGCTGCATGGGCGAGTCCAACTTACCTGGGAGGCGCAGAGGTGTTTCTTCCTTTATATTGGTTATTTACAACAAAGTGTTAATTATAATATGATATGAACAAACAAGGTTAACCCTGGCCTTTAAACACTGCTACCTGTTGGTGGCGTAACCCACGTTGACGAAGGTAGCACAGGAGTTCTAAAATGACTCATGTTCACTAAAAGCTACATTACTGGAATTTACGTCAACGGGGCACTTTTCTAACAATGAATGGTAGTTCTTATGGACTGACACACACACACACACACACACACACTGCTTGCACTCATCGTCGCAGGGGCAGCATCTAGGCGCCTCTACCTCTTGCACGCATGTGGTCGGGTGCTTTCCTATATGTGGAGGCGGTACTGCCGCCTGTGCTGTTCCGAATCAGTAGGCATGTTGCGCACGACCAGCTACGTAGGTAGAGGGACGCTGGTGTCCCGTGTCAAACTATATCCCAGAATTTGCACCGATTACGACCCAATTCACGGACGTGTCGCTGCAGGTACATGATGTTCCAAAAAATGGTAAGTGAAATGCAATGTCTACATAATATAACAAATAGTGCATAAACAATAGTGAACTGTCATTTTAGCCAATTCCAACGAAAAATCCCTCATCATGGGCTTTCTTACACAACAATATGTTCCACACGGAGTCCATTATTTTGCACTACATATTCTATTCGGTCAATGATCCTAGCAACCATAGCAGCACATTGCTCGACAGTCACATCAGTGAGCACAGATTCGATGTTCGTAAGCAGGTCCTGCAGACTACATGGCACTGGGTTGAAGCACTGTTGCTTTAGCATGTCCCAAAAAAATGAGTTCCTTCGACATCTGCTGGATGCTCTTATGAGATAACAGCACTTTCTCCATCACGCGACCAACATTGGCATTACTTCTGGTGCTGCGTGGTCTGCCAGAATGTCCAGCATTATGATTAGCCACAGACCCTGTTAGCCGAAACTGGGCAACCTAATAGAGGATTGTTTTGTTTGGTGGTGCTGGTCTTTAGAACTGACTTTAATTTGCAGTTGTGACAAATTTCAGAGATGGGCCACCATTCCATCCAGCCCCACAGCTACAGAAATAATGTTCCACTTACCATGTCCGATCCTCGATGCTGAACTGAGGCATGCCCAACGTCACTCAGTTTCTACCGTAACATAACACATAATTACATTAATACATATAGACTACTGATAGAAGCTATATTTTTTCAGATACCATTTTTTGGAACAGCCTCTACATTGTTGCTGGATCGAGAATGTACATCGGCCGTTCGATGAATTACAAACAGTGTTTCGTAACTGCCATTTCCTCTCGCGCATGGACAGTCAGAAGAGACTATATGTCCAAACATACACCAGTATGGAAAGGGCAGGTGTCCTAATTCGCGGACGATGGCACGAATCTCATCTGTTATGGCAGCGCGAATTTCGGCGAAGTGGAGTGCAGGTACCATAGCAATGCGAGGAAGTGTCTCGCCGCAGTTTGGGCCCTACGCCGATTCCATCACTACCTAGAAGGGAAACAATTCATGTTATGTGCTGACAACAATGTTTAACCTAGCTAGACACCATGCAAGGACGGAGGGGAAACTCATCCAGTGGGCTTTACTGCTACAGTCATTTGACTTCAATGTAGAACAAGTGCCAGGCGAGGATAATGAATGGTCGGACCTCTTGTCGAAAGAACCAAACTTGGAAAAGTCACTCAAGAGACGATGAGGAGACTGAGCTGATGACATCGCCCGAGCGGCATACACAGAACATGTGCATACAGAACAATGCGGGGGCGAGGAACCCCCAGCACATGCTACCATGCATCAACATAACCACCATAGGGGAACCCATCTGGACTGCCCCAAACACCTGGGCAGAAGTAATGACACATGTTTTAACTAGCCAGCAGACTTTGCGATCAGCCCATAACTTGTGCGCACTGTCCGCTAAAGGTAGTAAGGAAAACATCTGTGTGTTGAACTACCAGATTCAGTCACGTCCTCTAGTGCAACTACATGGAGGTATATGTACAGGCGGAAGCCAGAGAAGGGATGATTTGCTATGCAGATAACCACCCACTGGCAGGACACCCAGGTGCGGAGCAAGCACAGCAGCATAGTCGAATACTTCCGCTGGCTGAGTACAGCTGTCGAGATGAGGGCATAAGTACTAACGTGCAGGGGATGCCAAAATCCCGCAGAAGCGATGGCATACAAGTGCCGTGTCGACCAAAAGTAACCCTTCAAAGAGATCGCCCCGGACTTGAGTGGAGAAAGCATGGAAGATACAGAAAACAAATCTGCAGAATATAACAACCCGAATCTAAGAAACACCTGGAAGAACTGAACCCCAGGACACCCGTATACGTAAGAACATCCCTTGTCAGATGGTGAAAGGAACTATTGCCAAGGTTTCGCACCGCACTGGTAAGGCCCCTATCGGGTAATCCAGAAACTAGGAACGACTTCATACCTCATCGAGAGAGAGCAGGGGAGGACAATGGAAGTGCATGGGGATGATGTAGAGAAAGCAAAAATTTGGTAAGAAGAGCATTCGGAGGACACCGAACAGCCCCAACCATATGCAGGTATTCTGGTAAGGCACCCCCCATTGAGCAACTTGCACTTCACTGTGACCATAGAAAAACCAGAATACGACAACCCCTGATGCTCGCACCGACCATGACGATGCTCTAGGCGGTTCTCACCCTCGGAATCGAATGGTATTTCATGACCACGACAAGTGTCGGGGAAGAATATGCCCTGATGTCGATGCCGATGGCCACGATGTCCACAACTTAGCGACACAGCTCAGGACAGCACATACGCAGTAGGAACAGGCAACACGGCACGACAAGAGGGTTACAAGCAGCGGCCCTGCCAGCCATTTAACCCCCCCCCCCTTTTTCCGCCTTTTCTAGCTGTACCAGCTGGCGCGAGGTTCAGCACACCACCCCAGACAGCAAGTCGCCGATTAGCACCCAGGCGGTGGTCGCCGGGTGTCCCGACCAGGAGGACGAGGCGCCAACCCCACCGCACAACAGTGCACATCTATAATGGCCCACAGTGTCGACAACCCAGCTGCTGCCCGCCCACAACCGTGCCGGTTTGGGGATGAGGGAACTTTGGGCAGCGGCCTTTGAGTGTTAGGTTTGGGCTTCCGAAGGCAGGGCAATTTTCATTGTACCACTAGAGCACAAATGCCAAATGTTTCGAGGCCGTAAAATGGACACATGCTCAAGAGGCTGATTCAGTGACCCTAGTAGTTCCTGTGCTTCCAGGTGTGACCGAGTTTCCCAGTGGTGCTACAGTGTTCAGTGGAATGACCCCACCCCCTTACCCATTACATCCACACATGTGTTATCTGTGAAAGTCACCCAGTGTGTGACATGTCTCCTGTATCAAACTGACATAATGAAATCCCGAATTTAAATATAAAACTAATTTAATAAGGGTTAGTGAGTGTGTAACCCCCATTTTTCTGCCAGCCATATCAGTTCGCTTACAACCTCAGAGTGCATTGCAGACGTGTGTGTAACGGGCTCCTAACCCAGGGACGAACTTCACCTCAGAAATCAACTGACTTTGTAATTTCTGTAAGTATCTTCACTTTTAAACTTGAGCATTCAATTAGTATTATGTAAATGTTTCATGTTCCCCCGGTGTGACGTGCACTGGCACGTAGCACTTACTTGGCCTCTTATCATATAGTAATTTCAAATTTATTGTTTTTTGTCCTAATTAATATTTCTTTTCTGTTTATAACAAGTTAGGTAGGCCAACTTAACCAGGTATAAGGATGTATACTGCGGGATCCAACATATGAATTGGGGATGCGAGTAGAGAAATTAACATTAAAAGTTTATTCAAAATTTAACATTTAACTGTTAAAGCAAGAGAAAAGTATTAAATTTTACGTGTTAATTTTACCTGATTGGCACTGTGTTTGGATTCATTTTAAAGCTAATTTAATTTCAAGCAACTCTTCTAAGTAAACTTTGCGTAAATTTGGCCTTGTTTAGTTTTTTAAAATTTCAAGGGGCCTCTTCGCTTGCATATCCTGGAATAGGATTTATCTGGCAGGCTGGTCGTAGTTCTCTTGCTTGGAAGCACGTACAGAGAAGTGCTGGTTCTTAAAATTACAAGTAAGCTCTGAGCTAGCCTTTGTTGGGATGGATTTATCTGGCAGGCAGGTCAGAGTTCACCTGCTTGGAGGCACATACAGGGACGTGCTGTAATGCAGTGAGCTCTGCAGGGCGTTTCTCGTGTGACGTGGGTGGTAGTGTCGGGCACAAAACTCCAAAAAGGTGGTGATCCGTGACAGATTGATGATGCTGCACATCCCCAATCAATAAGCTTAATGAATATTTAGCTGGTATGATGGAAGAAAACGCTTTGCAAATTTTTCAGTAACCATGTTACATACATTTCTCCCATAGTAAATGTCCAGCTTTTCAATTGACTTGGGCCCATTGTATCCCTCCGTCGCTTGGCCGAGTAAATCCGAGTGTCCTCCCTGGAAGATATCAGTCGAGGTGTCATGACGGGACAGGGAGGACGTGTAAGGGAGCGCTGGCGCGGGGAAGTCAAACCGCGGAGGCGAAATCGCTCGAGTTAAACTTCATTTTGTTTCTCTTTTTTTCTCTTTTGTTCTCAGTAGCTCCAGGTGTAACAAGGTGTTGCACCATATGTAACAGGACAGCCATCTTTCTGAGTGAAGCAGGTATCGAGTACTATGTTTGTAAACCACAGTACAGTGCGACTATTGTCTTGGGCAGACACTCGGGAATAGTTGTTTTGGCGAAGTATCTCATGTCACCTCACCTGTTAATTTTGTTATTTTGATTGTTTGCAATGGACACCTATTTATATTGAAACACTGATTGTAGCTACAAATAAATAGTCGTAAAACAGATACGTGTGTTTCTTTGTTTTTTTTTGTATCATCCTGCAAGCTACATCTTTCAGTAACAACAACAGGAGAGAGTCACGTCAAAAAACCCGTTACATGTGTCGCCGTGTGCCAAGGAAAGACACATAAACATATACAACCCGAAGACGACACACAGCAAGTAGACCTCCCACAGCGGGACGTGAATTTTTTTGGTAATTGAACAGTTTTTCTTTGTCTGCGATTCCCAAAAAGTGGGCTAGGCACGTAAATTTAGAATTCAAAGTACTGGCCTTCTCCTGCTTACTAGCTACGGACGTAGTACATCGTGTCGCAGTTTTGTGTATTTCCTCTCACGAGCACGTGAAGAGCTTTAAAGTCTGTGTGACATGGCATTCTGGATCATGTACTCAGTCAGTCGCATGCAGAATCGCTGACAGCATGGCTATGAACCACTACCTTTTAGTTTTGATTGCTCAGCAAGCATGCCTGCATTAGATTTGCCTTTGAGAATAACTTAATAAAATTTGTTACATGAACTTGAATTTCCTGAGGGTCGCTTACCTTACTCATGTAATACTGCATGTGTCCCGCTCCTGCTCTTGGTCAATCAATGACTCACAAATGTTTTGGGTAATTATCAGTAAGAATTACTCTGTTGCTAATCCAGTCTGTTCCCACTTCCAACACTTCCCCGCCGCCTAGCCTAGGGAACACCAAGCAAACGTCATACAACCTGAACTCTTTTCTACCGACCTGGACCAATTCATGTCCAGGTGGCACCCACTAGTAAACAAATTTGACACAGTACTGCCACCCATAATTACTTCTTATTATTTCCAAGGTAGGCTGATGGCGACAAGCCTTTTCACATTTAAGTGCAACTTTCCATTTTAGTGTGTCCCGGATAAACAGTGCAACTCTTCCCCCTACAGCAACGTATTTATGTGCATGAACAGCTACATAGGTGTATAAGTTGTAGAAATGTTTATTGTTGGAGTTAAGCCAATTTTCGCCAATTGCTAGTATGTTAATATTATTGGCCTGTGTAAGTATTGTACCTATTATATCTATTTTATTTTTTATACTCCTTGCATCAGTATGTAGACACCTTAAAGCAGCCTTACTATTAGATTGAATGTCATTTATAGAATTCCTACCCATATGAAAATAGTGTATCTGGGCCAGAAATGGCTAGACCTTAAATTGGCCAGATATGGCAACTTGGATAGGCAAATACACACGAATTCATATATTGTCCAGGTCAGTCCCCGATCTTACCAAATTCCGATATAAGGGTCATTCCAATGTTACGTGTATGACTTTTGGAGTACATTTTCTGTGTTTATGAATTTTTTTAAATTTAAATTAGTTGTTTATTCGTTTATGGTATGGTTTATGAACACTTCGGAACTTTACTAATATAAATAAATGCTTGAAACAGATTCAATTGATTTCTAAGTATTTTTTCTGGTTGTTACATTTTTGTTACGTGTGCGACTCGGAGATGTTTATGTATGTTAAATTTTTTTTAGTGTTTCAGATTTTCTGTGAATTTTTTAGTTGTAAAAATAAAGCAAAATGATACTTGTGTAGTACAGTAAATGAACTAGCATACACCTTAATGTGAAAAACTTAGCTTCCATAGCACAGTCACAATAATTTCATAAATTGATGTTATGTGTGTTACCAAAGCCAATTAGCAAAATTTTTCTTCATTATTTTACTAAGTTCTCATTAATAATGCATACATTTATTTGGAAATTTTTAATGTATCATCTGATGTTGGTTCATGTCTAAAATTATTTTTTAGTGAACATTATGTGGACTGTATCGTACTAATTTGCTTGATCAAACACCCATGACAGACAAAAAAATTAATAGAATTATCATTCAATGACTTGGTAGCAATAAATATAAAAATAATTTGTCATAAACATCTCACAAGACATTTTATAAGTATAAGACAGAAGTAACTGCACTTTAAAAATCAATAAATTTAAATTTCTTCTCTCACTTCTAACACAATGTACTAAAACAACTGGCAGTTTCCCTCCAAAATTAATATTTGTGTATTTGAGGGAAGGAAACATTATTAGATTTCTGAAATTAAATATGAATGTTAATTAAGTATGAGTGATTAGTTAATGACATTTAACTTAATTTAAACTTAATATTATTAATATATAAAATATGTTTTACTTTTTTTTTTTTTTATTTAATTAGGGCCGTATTCAGAAACAATTTTAGTCGTGGTTTAAAAAATAGTCACACTTTAAATCCCCATATTTAGTCACTACTTACGATTTTCCGTATTCAGAAAGAGCAATTAGAGGTGACTATTTAATTATGGGTTTAACTAGTCATGGTTGAATTTAGTCAAGGCAGGTGGGTAATTTAAGGTGTGATTAACCTGAAAAAAATGCCAGGTTTGGAACAAATATGGCGGCATATTATCGTTTAATTTATTACAGCGTATATTTTCAGCATCGCAATTTGAAAAACGTAAAATTAAACAGCAGAGAATGGCGTTTTCTTAAATTATATTTCAGCAGTTAATTACATTTACTGAACAATGCTAGAAAACATTCAAATGGTTATAAATTATCTTGCCTTTTAAGATTATTTTAGCATATTGTGTGTATATTTTACGATAACACAATTCTAAAACAATTTAAATGCTGTATTGGTTTGTCTTTTCTGTTACGAATTCTTCTCCAATACCGCATATTGTATTCTGACGTAAATGCTATTACATGTATTAACATTAGCTATTCACAAGCAATATAACCAAAAATACAATAACTTAAGGCTCTGCTACAATTGATTTAGCACAGAAAACAGCACAAGCACAGAAAGTTGAATCCCAGCATTTTGGGTGGCACATGATACAATCACAAATAGCACACGCACGGCAAAATAGCACAGGATCGGCGCACAGAAAGTTGAGCTAAATCCTAAAAATTCTGTGTGTGTACGCCGTGCGCAGTACGCAGCCAATCAGAATAAGGATACGATCTGGTTCAAAAGAAAATAAACACGGGTGAAAATGGAGACTAATTTGACTAACATTCGTAAAAATTCGCGGCGAAGTTAGTAAATTGATTTGTTCGAAATGAAATTGTTTACAAGGTTTATAACAGTTACTGCAATTTTTAAAAAATAAGATCACTCGATTTTGTATTATAAAATAAACAGAGCAGTTTATAGGTTTGTTCGCGTGGTCTGCCAGTCTGCCAGTTTTGTGCCAGTTCTGCTAGTTTTCTGCCAGAAGGCGTTCGTTTTACCGGAAGTGTTTTTTTGGTATGCTGTTCGGGTGGGACTAGCAGATGCCAGTTTTGCCAGAAATGACTGCCATTTCTGCCCATGCTCGGCGAGTAAGGGCAGAACTGGCAGCAATAAAA
>PNEQ01025208.1:0-38741 GCA_003012365.1 Medauroidea extradentata | reverse complement strand
AATATATATATATATATATATATATATATATATATATATATATATATATATATATATATATATATGTATATATATATATATACATATATATACACACATGAGCTGACTGAAGGTTCTGTTATACCTACGTGCCTCATCTCTTTTAGTATACTATCTGCCACCTCGTGTGAAGTTAGATGCAGTTGTCTAGGGGACTGCTTTACTGTGCGGGCCTCGTCTGAGTCAATGAGATGAAATGTGACATTGGTCCTGTGAAAGTTATTTAGACCATGTAAGAAGGCATTTTGATTCCTCTGTAATAGTTTAGCTACAGCTTTCTCCTGTCACCAGCATAGGTTTCCATTCGTTCTCTTTAAAAGTTTCTCTAATACCACAGGCAATACGCCCTCATTATTAGCTGGCTCTAAGACTACAGGAGTATTGAGCAGGATTTGCGGAACCTCCTTAAAAACTCCTGTTATTGCCCCGCACCAGCTTGACTGCTCGGTTTGACAAGTACATCACCCTGACTGACAAACTGTCAGTTACAGTATAGACTAACGTTCTTGCTGTTAGGATACCATCTGGCAGACCGCTTGCTTAAATCACTGTCCAAACCAGCCCCACACGCCTTACAGGTTTCTCTCTGCATCGACCTGGGATAACCACTTCACTCGTAGCTGGTAGTAACGTGGGTTTACAACATACTACTGGGCAACATACTGGGGAGGACAAATCATCACCAGACGATACCACCAACTCGACATTGCCTATCCGCAGTACCCCAAGTCATCGAGTAATATATACAGCACACCAGTCTACACAACACACATAGCCCCAAGATATATTTGATCTCTATTTTGGCTATGTACACAGCAAGCTCTATACTGACATCACCAAATCTCAAAAGCACTCTTCTCTTACCCTTACTGGTGTGGTCTCGCCAGTAACAGTGGTCATGTAGCACTCTTCAACACTCCCATGGTCTGGCAACCGCTGCGGGGAAGACCCTACACTGAGAGAATGAATTGTTTCATTATAATAAATATATTTGTTTGGGTAATGTTTGCTTCAGCTAAACAATACTTTGTTGGTAAGACCAAGCTAGGAGTCCTCCAAACAAATTTAATTATTTCCCTCGACCAAATTATTCATTTAAACGCAATTTGTTTGTGCCAAACGTACATTTGGTTACTAAAGGACGTCAAATAAATATTCTGTGTAAACAAACAACTTGTTACAACTTGTCAGCAAAATAATATTGTTAGTTATGAGTGATGTACTTTGAACCAACAATTTTTTTTTTTCGATGGACTAAATTATTTTGTTGGCGAAACTAAATCCATTTGGTTGACTTGCGGAAGATGACAGTCTTGCGTGCGTGAGCGAAAAGATGGCAAACACTGTATACCTCAACTTTCAAAATATAAGGTTGTGCGACAAGTAGGACGTCTAAACTGTTAATCAGCATAATTCAAAATTGTAGCTATAACAATTTCAAAGTGGTTAATTCGATCGATCACAAAAGAAAATGCTATAAATTTAAAAAAAAAAAAAAAACACCGGAGCTGCACGTCTCGTTCTTTGTGCTGCGGTGCACGGCAATAATTTGGT
Organism: Medauroidea extradentata; assembly: GCA_003012365.1. NCBI lineage: Eukaryota > Metazoa > Arthropoda > Insecta > Phasmatodea > Phasmatidae > Medauroidea > Medauroidea extradentata. The sequence continues at coordinate 37,148 of PNEQ01025208.1, read as the reverse complement.
ATTATTATTTGACGTCGTTTACCTTTTCGCAGACGGAAAACAAACATGTTTCAAAGTAAAGCAGTGCAGTCGTAATTTAATATTAGGACCAACTATTCCTACACAAATAATAATCTCAACATCACAGAAGCGTGCGTAGCTCAGTTTGTTAGGTCACGATCAGAAAGAGACAAGTGAAGGGATAATGGATCAAATCCTGGCCCGGCCGTACTTGTGTTTACAATTTCGGGAAATTTTTTAAGTTAATAAAATATCATTTTTTTAGTTCTTAAATTATTGCATGTGCGTTTCATATAGCCAACGAAATATTTTTACGACCACTAAATATTTGGTACTGCTAACAAAATTCAGCTATTTGCCTCAAACAAATCGAGGGAACAAAATAATTTTGTACGAGCAAACAAATATTTCGTTGCCCCTATACAAACAAATGATTTGGTTGATTCAAACAAATTTTGTTTGCACCAACAAAATTTTTTTCTCGGTGTACGATGTCTCGCCTCTCTGCTGTTATTGTCGCTCATGTGTCGACTACCATCGATTATAAATATTATTTAGGCTCCCCTCCACCAGTACGACTCACCTGCTGTACTGAGCGTACATGTGGGAATACTCTGAACTTTCCTCCAGCCATCACCGAACTATACCCCTCAAGGTCAGTGTTTACAAGTTTCCCGAAGACGTGTTCTCACCTGAGTCTCTCTGCCTATTCCTCCACTATTGATGTTGTTGTTGCTAGAGGTGATGTTGAGGGCAGTTGGCTCTCAGGTGCCCTGGCTGTCCACAGAACCAACATTCGGCCTTTCTGGTCAATCAGCTGCGTGGCTCTGTCGCACGAACTCGAACTCTATTTTCCTTCATAGTGTTATGTATGGAATCTCAGTGTCTTCTTAAGACTGCCGTCGTCGCACTCTTCCACCACGGTCACCGCACGCACAGGACGCCACGCCACATTCAACTGCCTCGCTGACTCCACCTCGAGCTTTCGGGCCAGAACGTCTTGCATGCAATGTAGGGCAGCCAGGCGCACCACCTTCCACCCCTCTGAGTCGGCTATGACATCAGTGAAAAAGGCGATAGCAATGACGTCACGGGCCTTCTCGGGACACCCTTCCAGGGACAGGTGTAGCGTTGCCAATTTGTGTGTAATTATAGCAGGTGTGTGTAATTTTTGTATATTTTGTGTATTTTTGTGTAATTTTTGTGTATTTTAGTATTCTCCTCCAATTTAAGAATATTCATGTTAGAAGTTTATATTTATCTCGTTTATCTCAAAATCCAAAGATAATTATTTAGTTCTTTCTCTCGTATCTGTACATTACGCTGCATTTGAATATATTCAAAGCGACATTTTCAACATTCAATAAATATCAATATTAGATGTTCAGGATAGCCATTTTGGTTCTGCATTTTATGAATAAACTTACCATAATGTGATTTAAAAATAATTCTCGTTTCAGGAAAGCATTTTTATACTGTATATTTGTGGTGGTGAAGGTGTGTGTATTTTTGTGTAATTTTGCTTCAGCGTGCGTGCAATTCTAATGGTCAGTTCTGGCAACATGGACAGGTGTGCCAGCCACACGATGTCCTGCCACAGCTCTTGTAATGACTCCCCTCACATGCGAGGCTCCTCATCACTGCTGCCCGGTATTAGGCCCTCTGTTCGGCCAGACTGGTGACGTTCTCGAACTGGTGCTGGTATTCCCACTAAGGTGTCTGACCATCGTAAGGGGCGGGCTTAATCATGAACACCTTCTCTAAACCAGTACTAATGGGCTGCTTAGTGCACTTGGGTGGTGATGTGTTGACAGTGACAGCCTGCCTATGTCATCCCCTTCTTCTGTTGCTGCGCTGGTTGACAGTCCTGCGTTTGTTGCACTGCGTCTAGCTTCGTGACTCTGGAGAAAGTTTAGCCATTCTTGCTTAAGTACTCATATTTCATTTTTAATTTCACCCTCGACACTGGCTATTCGTTTACCTACAATTTTGACCTTTTCTTTTACACTGTCAACCTTTCTTTTACACTGTCAAAATTTCGTTTACACTGTCTATTTTCTGAATCACCACATCACTGATACTGCTAATTTTACTGTCCACATTCTCATTTATACTGTCTATCTTCTTGTATAATTTGTCAACCACCTCACTAGCACGTCCTATTTCTCTGTCTACTAATTCAATTACATTACCAATCTGACTATTTACAGGTTTATTAACACTACAAATGTCATTTTAACACTACTAATTTGACTGTTTATAGTTTCATTTACACTGCTAATGTCATTTTTTAAACACTGCTGAATATTTACACTACCGATCTGACTATTTACACTACTAATCTCAGCACTTAGTCTTCTATTAATGCACACAGTGCTTCCATATCAACAGTCATCTTCCTTATTATCATCCACAAAATAACAGTCCTTAAGTATATTTCTACAGCGTGAATATGTAACGTTAAATTACCAAGCTAGCCTAGTAAAAATACCTAAAATATATTGTATACCAATTAAAAATTAAATACCTTCAACCCACTTCTGACACAAGTGTAACAACTTTGCTGTCCTGGGCGCAGGCAGTTTCTTCTGCGATTGAGGGCTCCGATAGTTAAATAAGTAAGTAATTTAACTAAAATTTCTATAAACAGACTGTATCAGGTACACAACACTAACTATTCACACCATTCTAAAACACTTACAGTCATTATATACAGGTATCTCCCTTAAAGCTAAATTTACTACCTTATAGTGTATAGTTACTAACGTATCTCTCTCTCTCTCTTGCAAATCAATCGTCCGACCACATACATTTTTACCTAGAAATGTCTTACAATGCACAACTACAGTTCAGCTGTAGTTCAACCTGATCGTCCACTTCACACTTGCTCACACCACTTGAAGAGTATCATCGTTGCCCACACCTCCGCAGCCTCTCCACGATCTGCTGGACCTGTCTGTCTCTCGCTGCCAAACACTCACCAGCTAATCACCGCAATCACTGCGTCTATACACGCAGTGAGTCGGTGTTTATAGTCGCCCGCGACGACGCCCAGAATATTCTCAAGCCTCGCCGACCATGCTGGATGATGTAAACTGAACATTCTAGGTGTTGCGGGAACATTCAGTTACGTCCAAGCTGAATGCTTCTCCCGGATGGCTTACATGTACCCACCCATTCAGAATGTCGGTGACATCAGCTAGGCGTGAGTGGCCCGCGTCGCCAGGAGAGGGAAGATGGGCGAAAGGAGGCGAGGTGCAGTCCACCGACTTGTCGCGTGATTGGTGATAGCGAAGCACGGGGGAGAAGTAAGAGGGGCACAGTCCGTTGGCTCTATGCCAGGGTTGTATGTAGTGAGCAGGGGAGGGGAAGGTAGTGTGGCGTGCCAGACCGCCCAGCCCTACGCCCTCGAGGACGCTGACTCGTTACACTGTGTTCCTTAGTGTGTGAGTTATTACATCTCGTATGTAGGTTGTTAGTAAAAAACTGTTCCATAGTCGGAGAGATCGTAGTATGGACCAAAACAAGAAATAAATGTCCAGTAAACATGCGGTCTGGAACGTATACTTAAATAGTTGTGAGCAAATATTCAAGGTCGAGAGTGCGAAACAACATATCTGATACAACAAGCTCTCTAGCTATAGCACTACAGTCTCCAGAACACACACGAGGACACAGTATTCAAAGACTTTTTCGCTGTTACAACTTGCAGAAAACACCTGTTCACATTATCATTGTGAGCTGTGTTCACGATTCTCGGTATGCGCAGTGCATGTTCGTATTAGTGGTAATGGAATCGATGTGTGGTTCAGTGGTAATTTTTTGACATAAGTGCACATTGCAGTTTTCTCGTTGCTCTTGCCAGCATGATGGACATCTATCATTCCCATGGGAAACCGTGGACATGATCTTCAGTTATGGTCTGGCAAATGAGAGCAACCGATGAGCACGGGTCCTGTATGGGACGAAGAATGACAGAAAAAATTACGAAGTCAGTCATCCAACTGTCAGGGCGATCCTGCATGAACAGTTGCCATACCAGTAAGATGTACAGTCTGTTCAAACCCTTCCATCAGTACAGAATTAGCATGTGAAGAAATATAACTACGCTATCAAAATAATACGGCAGTATAATAACAAAATTAAGAACAAAATATGTTGGAAAATACTTCTCGATATCTATTGATGTATTTCAATTATAACATTCAACCTTTGAATTTTAGGTAAAAATTTCCACGTATTTCAATAATAGTCAGTTAATGGCTTCATCAAAATTGGGAATCAGACGATAGGTGGCATGTGATCAAAAATCAGTCGTGTGACAAAATTTTATTAATATTAACTATAAGAACTTAAAATGTAAATTGCAGGTATCCTAAGTGTGTAGTATAGAAGTATCATAAAAATACAAAAAAATGCTTCTAGAGATATCACATATGGTCCAAAATGGTGCTTATGACCATAATTTCACACACAAGAACTTAACCATAAAAATACATTAATATTACGTGTCCTCTCTAAGTAACATACGTAAATCGAGTCTGACAAAAATTATATCGACGATTCTGGGAATATAAATAAAGGTTTTATAAGACATGTTCCGATGGCTTCCAGTTTAAAAACAAATATCCAGACACTTATAAATTTTTATTTATATATCTTATTCAGAAAATATTTGTATAGTTGCAAAAATTAACACTTTTTGGACGACGCGGTATAGTGTGGCTGATAAGCTACCAAAGCTACTATATAAAATAGTTGGTTTATGCATAAAACGAGCATGTTACAGGTACTGGAGCCATTCGAGTATAGCAACAAGATCATGCCTATCCAGATGGCGACACAAGCTCCAAGTGTGTCGGCCACCGGGTTCATCACCGGCTTCGGCAGTCTGTCCTGGTTCGGTTACCTCTCGACGAGTCTCATGATGGCGAACGTGACGTTGCTGGACTTGGCGGAGTGCCAGGAAGCCTACAACGGCCGAGCGGGTATGATTATGCCTGGACAACTTTGCGTTGGAGTCTTGTACAACGGCGGGGGAGCCTGCGAAGGCGACTCGGGCGGTCCTCTGGTCGTGGACGGCGAACTAGTCGGACTCACATCCTTCGGCCAAGGCTGCTACGCTCCCTCCGTCTTTGTAAACGTCGTCCTCTACCGCGACTGGGTCGTTTCCAAGCTCTCAGAGACCGCTCTGACGATGTCATCTACACTGTATTGATTACCAGCATTACATTATGAAATTTTTAATGGACCAGTCACGGAGGAATGATATCTCAATATTACAGCAAATTCAGTGCAAAAAAAAATTGGATCCTTGTAAAAAATTACTGCTAAAATAAATATGTTTTAATACAGTATATACAGTAGGAACTAGAATGAAGTAGTTAAATATTGTTGGTGAAAGATTACAGAAAAACCAAATTCGTAAATTTTTATTCTATTTTCCGTAAAGTATATGTGGTGGATTTAACGCCATACAAAATATCGACTTAAATATAAAACAAAAAAATCAAAACTTAAATGTTTGATACTCTGAAGAATTTAGTTCAATATTATAAGTAACTTTTAATATTGCTTGTAAGTTAATGTTTTAATAATAATTTGTCACGATTATGTTCTACCTCTTTTACTGATTTGTTGAAAAATTTTCAAACATATTTTTAATTAGCTTTTTTATACAATATCACAATATCACTTTATATATATATATATATATATATATATATATATATATATATATATATATATACACACACACACATCGTGGACCAGCATGCATGTGCCAAAATCTGGGACGTGATTGTTTATATAAAATAAGGTGGAGTTACATCGACAAACACTGTTTTGTGGTGATTATTAAAGGAGCCATACGACGTTAAATGATATTTTAAAATACATTATTTAAAAAATACTAGAAAGTATAAGAGATGGAGCCACCAAAATTGGCATAGAGCTCTAAGAATCCGAGCAAATAAATCTGTGAAAATGCGGTTGACGAAACTTTCCCCTTCACTGCTTAAGTAGAAGTTACTCATCCTATTTGTGCAAGTCAGTTTTAAATACTAAGCGCTAATAAAATATTATATGTATATAATTGCTTATCGCGCGAAATTAATGGGAAAATACCTCTAGTGTTTATTCACTCCGATAAATCGTTTTCGATAAAACGCGAATCAAAATACGAAGGCGCATTGTAACCCCGCAGAGGTAGGCAATACATCGGCTGTCTTAACTATGCTAATTGCAGCATTGAATGGTTTAACTGAGTACGGTAGCGAGATATGAGTGATGTTATGACGACAAACACGTGTTGTATGAACGAGGCTGTAGGGTGCCAAGTGATTCCGTTTTATCTTTACGCTAAACTGCTTTAGGTATTCTCAACCTGTGTATCTATAAAAAATACTCTTGAAATAATAACGTGTAAACATGCTGCATTCTTATTAGAGTAATGATTTTGGGGCACCACAAAGATGCTAAAAACAGCATTATTTTGTACTAACGTCAGTAAAAAGTACCACTCGAATTAATTACTACATAGACACGCAAATAGCCTACGTAAGCCAAAATTAAGAGGAATTTTATACTACCTACAAAAAAAATGTAAAATTACAACTCAAAAAGTCACAGAAAAATTAATACTAGAAAAAACACTGCGCGCTGATTAGTACGTTACGTGTAGCTAAGTAGGCCTAATCATACACCAGTCTTCGAGCCTTACGCGTGGTAAAAAACATTCGCTTCATTAAGTCCCTCAACAGCAATTTCTTGAGAGATGATGTTGAAATGAGGTGGAACTATAGAAGTGGCGAAATTCAAGAGAGAGGAAATGACTATTCAGAAAACAATCTGGCTGCCTTAATGGTTAGATTAAGAGATCACGTGCACAGAACTAGGAACAGAGCACAAATAGGAGCTATGCATTTGCACGTACTACATACGTATTTATTTACATCAATACGTATTTACAATAAGTGTTTGAATTGCCGTCCCTCCACTTCAACAAACAGCTGGCAACGGCGGATCAGGTTGCCCTGGACTCTACATAAATGTTTGGTATGGCACGTACACAATGAAATGCGGCCAGCACACGTGCCACGAGATCTTCCTGGCTAGTCACAAGCGTCTCGTAAATCAGGGAGTTGTCATGACCCCGTAAAAAATCCAACTGAGTCAGGTCTGGAGATCATGCCGGACAATGGCTAGGCCCTCCTCTGCCTATCCAGCAACCTGCAAAGTGGTGTTAAGATGGCGGCATACGGAAGCAGAATAATGTGCTGGTGGCACATCGTGCTGAAACAACATGCACTGAGAAAAAAATTTGTTGGTGCGAACAAAACTAGTTTGAATCAAACAAATCATATGTTTGTATAGCGGCAATAAGATATTTGTTTGCTCGTACCAAATTATTTTGTTCCCTCGATTTGTTTGAGACAAATGACTGTATTTTGTTAACAGCACAAACGATTTAGCTGGTGGCCAAAAATATTTCGTTGGACATATTAAATGCACATGCAATATTTTAAGAACTAAATTTTTTATTAACTTGAAAAATTTTGGAAATTAAAAAATATAAAAAAAATAATATAAAAGTATGGATAGGCCGGACTTTGATCCATTGACCCTTGACATGCCTCTTTCTATTCATGACCTAACCAAATTTTTTTTTGTTAAAATGTTTGGTACAATGGCAAGGCCTTACCACTGCACCAAATATTCCCCTCCCCCTTTAAGTTGGTTAATTAATGAACTCCCCAGTAACTTTATATTGTGTCGTTGCTGTAATTGTAAGTTGCCTTCTGACACACAAACAAGATGAACACTAACACCCAGTCCTGAACCCGAGGAAGTGGTTGTAAATGTCACCTCCCCGGGCCGGGAATCGAACCCGGGAATCAACCGAGGTGCTAGTGCTTCGGTGTATGTGGGCTTGTTATTTGTGTAGGAATAAGAATTGTTTTTACGATTTTACTGCTGTATCTTCAAACATGTTTGTCTTACGTCTGCGAGAAGGTAAACGACGTCAAATAATGATATTAAAATGATCGCTGTCCTCCACATTATAAAGAACGAAACGTGCGGCTGTGGTATTTTTCTATTTTATAGCCTTCTCTTCTGTGATAAATCGTATTAGCAACTTTGAAATTGTTATAACTAAAATTGAGATCCTTTAATTATTCTATCTAACAGTTTAGATGCCCCACTTGTCGCACAAGCTTATATTTTGAAAGTCAAGTTACATAGTGTTCACCATCTCTCGCACGCCAGACTGCCATCTTCCACAAGTCAACCAAATAGATGCAGTTTCGCCAACAAAATCATTTTGTCCATTGAAAAAATTGTTAGTTCAAAGCACATCACTTATAACTAACAAAATTATTTTGTTGACAAGTTGTAACGAGTTGTTTGATTACACAAAATATTTATTCGACGTCCTATAGTAACCAAATCCAAACAAAGTGCGTTTCAATGAATAATTTGGTCGAGGGAAATAATTAAATTTGTTTGTAGGACTCGAGGCTTGGTCTTGCCAACAAAATATTGTTTAGCTGAAGCAAATATGACCCAAATAAATATCTTTAGTATAATGAAACAATTATTTCTCTCAGTGTGGTGCAGCAAATTTCAAATGGTACTTCCCCCAGATATTCTGACAATACATCCTGCAGGGACGTTAGGTAATGGACTCCGCTTAGGCGGTCAAGTAGCAAATAAGGTCCCAACAAATGTTTGTTGACAATGCCAGCCCACATGCTGACAATGTAGCGCACTTAGTTGTCCATAGGCTGCATGTGGTGGCAATTGTGGTGGCCCGAGATGTGGCTATTTCTGTCGCTACAATACTCAAATTAAATATTCAAAGCTGCAATTTACATAGCTCAGATGGCCATTGTATTGCCTAGCTCTGCGGGGTTATACTGCGCCAAAATATTTTGGTTAACAATTTCTTGGAAATAGTTTATTGGAGTGAGTTTACACAAGTGGTACTTTCCCATTAATTTTTCGCTTTAAGTAATGATATGCGTAGAATATATTTACTACCGCTTAGTATTTAAAAGTTACTTATTAAATCGGTTGAGTAACACCTACACAAGTAGTGAAGGGGAACGTTGCGTCAACCACATTTTCACAAGTTTAGATGCTCCGATTCTTAGAACTCTATGACAATTATTGTGGCTGCATTTTTAATACTTTCTAGTATTTATCAAAACATGTATTTCAAAATTTTGTTTTCAACGTCGCGTAGCGCCCTTAATATTCACCACAAAACAGTGTTGGTCGATGTAACCCCACTTTACTTTACATAAACAGTCACGTCCCGGAGTTTGGCACATGAATTCGGGTCCACACTGAGTGTGGGCCTGACTAACACCGACAAACGCTGACAGGTGATTCCATAGGAAGAAATAATACGGAAATGTAAGAACCACTTTTCCCGAAACTGATTATTAAGTGAGCGCTGCACCCCCAAAAGTCGGAATATGAAATGATTTTAATTAAATATTTTAGAAACGAATTGCGATTAAACAACAAATAGGCGAATAGTGTTTTGTATACTGGAGATCATTCACCTCAGAAAAAGTGTTTGGAATGATCTACCTCCTTCATTGTGGAAATGGCGGTTGCCACCCTGCGTTTTCATTAAACTAATTAACGAACACTTGTGTGAGATTTATTTTATGTATTTAGTGACCAGCACATTAAATTAACAAAAAAGTCGAACACTCTCAGGTGAACCGTTTGCAAGAAATTAGTGGGGACATTATTTAAAACAGAAAGCGCGTGGCCTGGCAGGTAGACAATCCACTACACACGGGACATGGTTATTGGCAGCGTATCTTTGCTCAGACACGTTTCCCATTTGACTGCACCTATTTGAAGACGGTATAAGACACCACACATATGTTATTCGCCAGTAGAGCCCCACGATAAGTAAGAGTTGACCATGAAGCAGAGCTGTGGATTTGCGCATAGGTATTGAAACCAAATGGGGTACAAATCTTTTCGCCATAACATCGTGGCTCTGCGAATTTTTTCTTATGTAAAGAACACAGCATACAACATCACACCATACCTGTTCAACATATTTGTGGATCTGCCACTTGTGATATGTGATTACACACCTGATTACATTGAGCGTGATGTGTGTTGCTCGTAAGCGGCAACGTTTAGAGGGGTGACACACGACAAATTACTTATACAAAGATAGCGTGCTGACCAATAATCCATAACCAATTAGGCCTCAGCATCACGAAGGTTTAGGCAACATCAGTGTTGCAACCCTTATTTATTCTACTATGTTTACTTATGATGGCAGCGACGGGAATCGCAGAGGTTGTACATAATCGTCAAATTACACATAATTATACATGTCACTGTTCCATGTCAAATACTTTATGCAATTTTACAATAAACAAAGGTTTAGGCTTACACTTAGAGGTGGACCAACACCTTACGAAACCTCGTATACCGTACGTTGCACGTATGATTTGTTTTTATTTTTAGTAAGGACTATGAGGGTGGAGTTTATTGGCAAACTTCTGACCAATACGGACGTTATACATTTAATTAATTAAATAAAGCGTGTACGTGATACGAGACGAATCATTAGAGTAACAACCTACTGAACTTAATTTTGTAACACAGATAGCGCCTACTGTAAGTTTAATATATAAACTATCGTGTACATTGGTAAATAATAGTGGATTGCCTACCTGTCAGACCACGTGCTTTCTGTTTTGAATAATGTCACCACACATTTCTCTAACGGTTGACCAGAGAGTGTTCAGACAAGTAGACCTACTTTGGTTAATTTTAACGTGCTGGTTACTTAATACGTAAAATGGTTCTCACACAAGTGTTCGTTAATAAGTTTCATGCAAATGCAGGGTAGCAACAACTTTTTTCACAATCAAGAAGGTTGATGTTTCCAACCATATTTCCCGAGGCGAATCATCTACATTATACAAAATACTATTTGCCTGTTTGTCGCTTAGTCGCAAATAGTTTCTAAAATATTTTATTAAAATAATTTCAAAATCTGTTTTTAGGGGGAGCACAGCTCCCTGAATCAATTTCGGAATAGTAGTTCATATATTTTCGTCTTATTTTTTCCTGATGAATCACCTGCCAGTGTTTGTCTGTGTTATTCAGAATCACCCTATAAAAAAAATATATATATATACATATATATGTGTGTGCATGCATGCACTCCTTCACTGAAAACATAACGTTAATAGTGTTTACAATACTAATCACCATGAAACAACGACGACTCTGAAAGGCCCATCACTTCATTCGTCACAAATTTCCTTAACTAAACCTGTGACTTCAAAAACCACCCAAATCAAAACTTTAGCCTATTTGTATTATTGCTCACGTTTTAGTATGACATGCATTTAATTGAATGATGTGAAAAACACCACTCTTTCTCTTTTACTGCTGCATTAGAGGCCAACTGATCACCGTAGTTATACTGTTTTGTTATTTTATTCTTCTGAGCAATTTCTGTTTTTATTTGGGTTGTTTTTGAACTTACGATTTCAATTTTTTTTTTTTTTTTTTCCAAATATCCGGTCTATAGTTTCCAGAGCGTTTCGCATTAAGTGAAAATAAATTATTGCTGTTACTTGACAACACTTCTTAAAAAGTTACCATATTATGAACAGCTGCGCCTCTTTTATTTCTTTTCAAAAGGTTTAATTTTCCATGTAGCCTACAATGGATTTCTGGTATCATTTACGGATGTTCCCGATTGTTATGTGGAAATTATCGCCTTTCTTCCATATATAAATATAGGATGGAACATAATGGATCATAATCGGCAACCGTCACGTGGGTGGACAAGACTTTATAAATAGACTGCTAATGAGCAGTGAGGTCATTTACAAAGCGTATAGTGTACACACATGTAATACCAACCGATAATGTTCCAGTTGGTGCGTTACTAGCCTGCGCTGCTAAGTGAAGGCTTTAATCTGTACAGGAAAGTGTAAAATACATACACAAATAAACACAAATACATTAAATAAATACGCTTCAAATATTTTATTGCTCTTTTCAGTAAACCAGCGTAAACATAGGCCTACTTGGGACCAACCCTGTAAAAGTTACGTCCTTAAGTAATTACATAAAATATTATACAATTTTGCCTACAAAATACTTGTTATATACTTGGTACCATGCCGAAATGTGTTATTATAAAGTTGTTTGAAACATTCGTTCCTAGCGAATTGTATTTTTAAATTTTTGTACACACTTCCAAAATGATTTTTCGTTTTACAAACACGAACATTCCTTTTAATGCAAAATTACTATTTTAACAAGTTTAAAAAAATAGCACACCCGAACAGAAAGAAAACGTTTAGTACAGTTAAAATGTCGTTAAGTAGACGTAAATAATATGCCAAAATTTTTATCACAAAATGCAAAATTAATAAAATTAAATGTTCATAAATAAATTTTACTGAAATTCCATGGATGAAAATTTTATTTACCATGATTTTTAATGGTTTGTTATTATTTACGTAAATTTTGTTTCTCTCAATAAAAATTCAGAATTGCTGTTTTTATTTTTTACACAACGAAAGCTTACGCCTACGTCACTATGTTAGACAAAAATACCGAGTGAGGTGGTGCTGCGGTTTCACGTAGGGCCCGCATTCCGGAGGACCCAGGTTAAATCCGCGGCTCCGGCTATCCTCACTTCCGTTTACCGTGGCTACCCGACATCGTTCTTAGTGAATTCTGGGATGGTTCTTTAAGAAAGGCCATGGCCGAATCCTATCCCAGTTCCTGCCATCGTAGCATGTTGTCTGTCACTGTCACTAATGACTTCACTGTCGACGAGACGTAAAGTCCACTTACTTTACGGTAAACCAAAGTATCGTACACTTTTATCTGCAAGATAAAACATTCTAGCACGAGTAGAATAAAGGATTTTTTTTCTTAACAGTAATCTTAAATATGTAACATTGCACACAGTAAACTTTTAGTGTTGTAACTGGGAAAACAGGTTTAAACTGTTTAGTTGGTTAAAAATTCGAAAAATTAATTACATAATTATAAAACCAGAAATGTGTTTACAAATATCATGCATCGTTCATTAAAGATAGGTTTAAATAAAAAAAATATTTTAACGACTTTAGTACTTAAATTCTTCCACTTATTTTATTATATGTGAGAAAGCGAGCACCTTAAATATAATCTGCGAATTAAATTAAAATAGGGTGAAAAATGTATTTAGAATAATAATCTAACTAGGTAAATTTACTTAACATCGCTCGTAAGCTTTCACGTGGCAGTTTAGAGGTATTTGTTGTTAAGTAAATGCAACATTAAATGGAAGAACTAAATATATTTTCAGAGTTTGCAGTGTCCGATGAAAACAGTTGAAAGAAGGATGATTTTCGTAACGTCTGAAATTGGCTGCACACTCGAAAGACGGTACTACAACAATAATGCGAATACAGTTGAAGAAAGAGAAAGTGACAAGACAAAACATTAAGTTGTAACATGAAACGTGCTGACCGCTCAGAATGATATATATATATATATATATATATATATATATATGACGTGTATGAAAGGACTGGTGGTAGGGCTTCATCTCGAATATTGTAAAACGTTGGAATAATGCTGAAGATATGACACTGTCTTTAAGGTTCAAGGATTGCAAACATTCATAAACTTTTAAAGCATTTTGTTTCAATTGTGCCACAGACGCTTCAGTCAACATTTATGTGACGAATACATTTACTGGCAGACAGAGAACTTCTTCAACTTAGATTTAAATACTGACGATAACAGGATGAGAGCTGTCTTGAAGAATGCACTATGCAACAACTTCTTGAAGAACAATTGGTGTTTATGATGACGTCAGTTGCAACGATTTGTTGCCGCTTCTACTCTGACTGCATATTAGACCAACATACAATACAATGCATGTATAAAATGAGCTACACTTGACAACTAGCACTAACACGTGAGTCTCATCCAAGAGTCGACATTAGTTAACAGAAGTACTCGAGTATAAAGGAGAATTAAGTTAGTAGAATTATCTCAAAGAATACGTGTGTAACTTGTTGCTTTGTTTGCTACATCGTGCAGCTATTTATACTGCAGCTCGTATAACATTTTCGACATTTTTTCCACGGGTAAAATTCTTGCATTTGTATGAAACTGTAACCCAATCGTTTGTAGTATGTCTGGAGTGCTTCCATTCACTCTGATCTACCATGTACAGTGCTACAATTCTTTACATGCAATGGGCTAGAGATAATGGTTTATCGCGAGAAAACTTGACTGTTTGCCGGGTTTCAACACACGTTCAGCTTACCAGAAGGTAACTGGCTTTAGCTTGTACGCATTGTTGTTGCCCTATTTGACTGAGCCGATAAGAATCCCGCTATCGTAATATTTTATGCTTGTTATTGATCTGCAGACAGCTATGTTGTGGCAGACGTAAATCACCCAATCATACGTGTTGCAAGAAACTACTGTGTTTTCAAGTCTATGTTGGCTCAAATCATTATTACGATACCGTCATCTGTAACCATGGTGTTTCAAAAACACAACTGAAAAAGAGTGAAACAAAATATATCCATAAAGTGACTTAAACCAAAATCATAAATTTCGTTTCACAAAAATTTCTACATACCTCAATTTAATATCAAATTCCAGCTATGTCAATAGCAGCAAATATCTTGTTACCTCAAATATTTCTTGTTTAATTAAAAAGTAAGTTTTCTGTTTGTATAAGCGTTCTTTGATAAACTACTTACATTCATCTTCATGTCACAAACCGGCGTTTTGATTCACAAGGTTTTCCTCATAATAAAATAATTGTAGCAATCCTTGTCATAGGTATCACTGAAATACATACCTCAGCACGAATTTTGTTCACTAAGCAAGTCCAGGAATGAAAACATCACAGATATAAATTCCTCATCATAGAGACTGGACAATTTCAAACAAACATAACGACTAGTGGATTTCAAAATGAGTGGTAGCAAGCGACGAACGACGAGGATTATGTCTATGCAAATCGAGGCAAGCCAACGTCGGGCAGGTAATGGCCTCCTCATTACCAGTGGTAATGAGCACTTCTTGTCGGGCGGCAGGAACTGAAAGCACCCGCGATTGATCTCATACCGAAGTGTTCCTCTCAGAAGCGCCACCCCAAATGGCATCATCGCAAACGCACATCTCTCCCTTCATACCTCGTGGAAACCTAGTGACCGCGGGTTATACAATTAGCATACCCACGGCCGACCCCCGACGACCGCCGCTCGCATTCATCCTGACCTTTGCGACCGACGGCTTACATATTCATACGGCGCGCGCCGCACCAGCCGCTGTTAATGATTTAGTCATCTACTCTCGCTTAAACACGAGCGGAATCGGCACACGCTGAGGTTTTAATTCTTCCGGATGAGCAACATGGCGTATTGGCGCCATTGTCTTATAATATGTGTGTCTTAATATATCATGTATTTTTCATCATACAATTATTATTAAATTGCACCTTACCTATTAATTTTATTTGCCTTTAATTCATTAGATACTTCTTACTACAGTCTTTTTAAAGTCTATATCTTGTTGTGAAGAGGTTTGTATTGCTAGACGGCTCTACCGATGTAAATCAACAGTTTTTTTTCTAGATTTTATAACTGTTATTCTGCTCATTATTATTCTCAAAACCCTTATATGCGAATATGGAGGCAATCCTTTGATTTGAAATTAAAACTAATAATAAACGTAGTGATTATTTTACATTTAACCATAAATAAAATCAAACGTTGCGATTACCAGTGCTAATGAATTTCATCAAGGAAGCGCAACTGAGCAAGCATCGCATTTATTTAATTATCATACTTCCAATGTATTCATTCATTTGTGTATTAAAAGTAAAGTTAAAATCAAAGTAGAAACATTTTGTTGTGTGTTATAAGTAACAAATAATGATGAAATTTTAAATGCACTGGAAATTAATTGTGTACTAATGCACAAATAAATTACACAATTTTGCGTCAATTGAATAAAAATTCTACAATTTTGTGTAACGCCACAAAATTTTAATAATAAACCCATTAGTACTAATTCCCAAGCTTATGATTAGAACACTAAAATAACATAGTTACAACACGCTCATGTAATATAAATGCATAAATTACGTTGCGATTTCACTTTACGTGAATGGCACGCGAGTTAATTTTATAAATTTTCAAATATTTATTTACAATTAAAGCGATTGCATTTTAATTTACAATAGTTACGTTTCTTTCTAAATATTTTATTATAGTTTTACACAGTACTATTGTTCATAAATATGTTGAATTTCTTGTTGAAAAACAGAATCCTCCAAATTTTATTTATATGGGTGTAGTTTAAATTATTTTAAAATGTTTCATAATTTAATTTATAGCATCAGTTAAGTAATTAGATTACAGGTGTTTGACAGAACTCAGTGTGCCATGTCATGATGTGATATAATACACTTTACAGTAAGTTCTGTGTAATTTTATCAGAATATGTTATGTTACAATAAGAAAAATATTTCGCTATAACCACTATTACACGTATACACATATATGTGTGTATATAGCATATTTATGACAATGTATTGTGCTTTAAAGTACTTTTGTAATTCGTGAATTATTAGAAGAGTAATTCCTCAGAACTGAACAAATTAATTAAACGAAGAAACGGAAGGTTCCTGAAAAGACTTGTTAGCAAATAGCATGAGGTAATAAAGAACAACATAGTGAGTTATTAAAAAATTTTCAAAAACGAATTTATTTGAAAAGGAGCCAATTATTCAAAGAGAAAAAAAATGTTAAACACTCCCTCAGTCCTTTAACAATGAATTCGGTTAACCATATTTTCTTCAACATTATGTAATAATTCATTCATCCGAATTAAACTAAACAATTTACCGTAACGCCACCTAACTCGACATCAAATTTAGCCTAGACGTACTATTGTGCGGTTAAATAAACTGGAAAGTGTGAGAATATATGTTTACAAGTAATACGACTAATCGTCTGAATTCGTGCTGAACGGGAATCGAGGTAGGCCGGAGGGTAAAAAACATAAACTTGCCTTCCGAACACCGCGGTTTCGACTCCCTGTCTGAGCACCTGAATTACATTTTCCATAATTTTCTGAAATGACTCCGAGGAAATATATTCTCACTGTAGGTCACGTCAACTTATTCCTAAGATACTTGCCTGTCAAGCCTTTGTTTACAAAGACCTCTTTGTAAACAAGCTGAAAAATAATTTTGGAATGGCCTAGTCTTTTTTAATAGGAATATCATAAAGAAGATCAAAAAAATTAACGTTTTAGTGAATTCGGTTTCGCAATTATTTCCTGACTTCCAAAATGTCAGATACGCTCAGGTAATGAAAACTCAGCAAATTTAATACACATCTAAAGACACTCCAAATTTATTTAAACATGTTCCAAGATAAACGAACATGTATGTACACATACTAGAGCAGAAAACACGCCCGTAGTTTACTCACGGGATGCACGAAAATGTTTCTTCACACTAAGCAGACTGACACTCCTTAAGCATATGCATACGCAATTCATTATTTTTTTACATAACCAGTTTCATCAAGTTTGTTATTCACAACTGGTAAAGATATTACCTCGAAATATTCATTTAGTCATGTTCTTGCAGTGAGAAATAATTTGGCCATTCTCTACGCCCTGTGTTTTATGCCACTCTCGGCGTAAAGAAATGTATCATTACGCGTGGCTTCCAAAGAACATCTGGTGTCTTTAAAGCGTAGGCGACGATCATTCGCTCCCTGCAGCGTTGCGTTAGCAAAGTGAAATTCGCAGAAACGCCTAATAAATTGTTCTTGTGATGTGTACTCATGATTGGTATTAAATACATTTTCGGCGATTATTTAAGTGAGTCATAATTCATTATTCTGCTTATTGTTAGATTCAGAGACACATGCGATGTAAGTTACTCCCTTGAGATGTTAGGTTATGCATAGCATTGTCACTTAATAAGTCCGGAATAACCTTAAAAAAAATCGCCCATTCTTCAGTCACAGAAATACAGTAAATCATGATAAAAATTTACAAATTACGTTACTTTCAGTGGGAAAGTACAGAAGAAAAATTAAAATTATGTTACAAATAATGGAAAATTCACATACTCTAATGCATCCACACATAAACATAAGTGCAAATATGAATATTACTAAAAATACATACATATAATATATTTTGAACAACACAAACACTGTTTGCGCAGTAAACACTATACGCAGAACAATTACATATTTTGTAAACATATTTGCAGCTCTGTAGCAATGAATGCATACATCTTTGCGATGAGATGGATCATCAGAAACTCTTCGCCACGTAACGAAATGTTATCACTGAAGACCGCCTCTTACGCGTCACGTAGATTATGCTCTTCTTGGTGAATATACCCAGTGAAGTACTGTAAATCTGTATCTCACTGACGTTATCAACCATTCACTGTGAGTTAAATTATCGTCGCAAGCGAAAAGTCAGAATGTCTTATGGCAGTGTATACATACACTGATCTTTGAAAGAACTGTGCAATGGGAGTGCATGACTGGATTTATTTGCTTGGACACACTCCATTGCGAAATAAATGACTGTCAAAAAAATCTAGAAAATAAGACAAGAAAACATAAATAAGCATAGTATGCTTAAGTCATCAGGATACATGCACATCATGAAATTCCAAAACTGGAATCTGGTCAGATAAAACAAGGAACAAACAGAAAATAAAAGAAATAACATATATATTATATATATAACATATATATATTATATATATATATATAAAGAAACCTAAGTTGTCATGTGACACAACGATGAGACGAAACAAAACACAAAGATGTAGGACACAAACAGTTTGTTGTTTTTTTCTGTTCCCTCTTTGTAACGTAACTAGTTCACATTCCATTACACTTATCCAAATTGGTATCTGTCTTCACCGAAAGTGGAAACGGTGGTGACAGACTTTCGCTCGCCATCCTTGGTGGTGTCCTGAGAAAAAATGATTTCCTCAGGGATTTCCTCAGGCACCACTAGGGGGCGTTGCGTAGTGTCAGGCCTGATCTCGGTGTATAGGCTGTACGGATTATAAACCCGTGGCCTGGCTGCATTCGACTGGGATTGTTGTAAGAGACACGTGTTTACAGAGGCACTTGCCGACAACACCTACCTCACTAGACAGACCACACGACAGTACATCACGCCAGTCCTAGTGGCTGGTGGGAGTTTCACTCCCCGCCGAAACACATATTCGTAATGTATTAACTATGGCAGCAACTCTCTTCTAGCCTTAAATACGGGCCCGGAGCCCAGCTAAAGCAGATACACGCGCTCCGCCGCCAGTTCTATGATTTGCAACTGCCAGTCAGGGTGCACTTGTTTTACGATACACTCTACGAGTTATGTGAACTTCGGGTCCCGGCATCGTGACTGCACGGTCTTGTATGACATATGAGATTTCGGCGGCGGCAGAGGCGCAGAAGGGCAACAGTGCTACTACTATACGACTTCTCCCAAAATATGCAAATTGCAATGTCTACCGAAACGCCGGGAATGCGACCCGACGCGGCTGCAACCCAGAACAATAGACCCTATTTACGTACTCAAGTACACTAATCGCAAGAATATCCATAGTTTTACTCGTGTTTTAACTTGCATATACAAGCGTTTTCTTATTTCATCTAACCAATTAAATTAAGCTCAAAAGTGAGCGAAGTATGAAAGTAAGTCACAATTTTTAGGATTTATTGACAGAAACGAAATTAACCAAACTAATAACGAAGCTTAAAATGTTTAGTAAAATGTAGTTTATAGTAAAATACGACCGTTTACTTTATTTTAAAATTTTAAATTAAATATATTACACATTAAAGAGTAACTATGGAACAATCTTTAAATCCGCTCTGATGAATTTTAAACTAACATATGTCTTTTTTTTTTGTCTGCGAGTTTCATTTACAGTATTTTTACTTACCAAAAACATTTCCACCTACACGTTGAAAAGTCATTTTACGCAAAATGAGAATTTACTTTTTTAAACGAAAACAAACACAATTCTTCGGAATAAACCTGAATGTATAGACAACTAAATCAATTGGAATTATTTGGTAAATCTAGGGCTACACGAATACGGGATAGTTTCTTAAATGATGAGCACGTAAATTGAAATCACTTATGTTCATGTATTTATGAATTGGCAGTAAAAAGTGTCAATGTAACAAAAGCCGATTTAATGTCACATTTTGAAAGAGTAACGAATTTTATAACTAAATTAATTGGTACGCCTAAATTTGTTACTTCAAATTGCGGCACTAGCGATAACACTAAATGTGTGTGTCACATCAGCATATTATTTGATTACAGGTTTGGTAAATTATCTTACCCCAAATTCCTTATTTACTTATAAAAATGTTTTTTTCCAGGGTAAGTAAAAATCTATGTAAATTTTGAATAGTCATTGCTTATAAAAAGCAATTAGAAAATAGTTTTGTTTTTTTCAATAAAATCAATAAAATCGGATCAATATTACAGTCGAAAAACGAATTATAAATACATTTCCTTAAAAGTCATATCGAAAGGTACCCAATAATATTGAATCCTGAGAGTAAAAATCGTTGAAAGTCGTAATTTTTAAAACTATAACTTTAAATACGGTTTTCCGTATAGCGTCAATCCAACATATGCTTTAAGGAAAATTAAAAACTAATGCAGGACTTTTACGTATCTATAAACATGGATCCAAGCATTTGACATTGATTTTATTAAATCTTAAAGTAGATTTCTATAATATATTGCTATAGTTTCATTATGAGCAGCCTGTTAAAAATTGTTAAAAAAAGTTTGCCATCAAGGCAGTTTAAATGACGTCGTAGGTAAGGTGCGTTTCCGAGAGCTTTGAAATAACCCAGTCGTGGTAGAAGGCGACGTTTACGAAGACGGAGGGACCGAAGCAGCCTTGGCCGAAGGATGTGAGTCCGACTAGCTCGTCATCCACGACCAGAGGACCGCCCGAGTCGCCTTCGCAAGCTCCCCCGCCGTTGTGCAAGACTCCGGCACACAGGTGTCCAGGAAGTAGTACTCCCACGTTGGAGTTGTAGACTTCCTGGCACTCCGCCAAGTCCAGCACTGTCACGTTCACCATCATGAGACTCGTCGAGCTGTCATAGTCCAAGTAGGACAATTTGCCGAAACCTGTGATGAACCCGGTGGCCCCCACGCTTGGAGCACGAGTCGCCATCTTGATGGGCATGATCTTCTTGCTGTACTCGAACGGCTCCAGTACCTGTAACATGCTCGTTTTATGCTTCATCAATTTTCAGTAACTGTTTTTATTTTTGATCTATTACCAACTACTCGAAAAGTTTTAAATTTGTACAACAATTAAAACAAGTTCATTAATAAAGAAAGAAAAATTTAATTTTTCAAAAGTACTGAACAAAAAAACCTACCCCGTTTGTTGACATTGCTTAATAGTTTTCTCAGGCAATATATTATTCCTTTATTTTTCAACAATCCTATAATAATGACATTTGAAGACAGTCATTACTAGGGACTGGAAAATGTCGCGAATTCAATGACCCGTAGGCTAGAATCCATTGTACTATACATACTCAAGCCCCGTCTATTTGGTCGTTGTCAACTGTTACACTGAGTAGCGGCTAGTCGACAAATATCCAGGGCTTGAGTATGCATAGTACAATGGATTCAAGCTTACAGGTAATTGAATTCGCGAAATTTTCCAGTCGCTAAACTGGTGCCACTTTTTTCACTTTAATCTTCCACGAATTTCATTTCCATGTTTTATTTATGAGCGTGCGGCTATGTGTATTTGTTTAACAATTAACATAGAACTGAAAAACACAATTAAAATTCAATCAAAATCTTTTGATCTAGGTCCACTGAATTAATGCAATTTTGTTTGTTGCAAGTACATATTTTCTAAATAGAGAACACTAAAACATGTACGGCCGTATGTGACATCACAGGAAGCTTCTATCTGGATATCACCAATTCAGTACGCATGCGGTATTTATTAAAGGTATTTTTAATACTTTTGAAAGCACTGTTATAATTTTCTAAATATCTGCCTGTCAGACAATTTTTAATTACGTATTTGGAACTACTGATCTGATCATCACTGTATACGATATGGATAAACTACTCCGTGAGTAAACTTGTCTTACGATTGCGTTGTTCATTTAAGAGTTTATTTTTGCAATGGAATTCATTATGACAATTCAAAACAAATCTGTTTAAGGTCACAGGAACTGTTAATTCACAGCTTCGTCGCTTTTCAGCCTCTAACGAACGGGAGGTGGCGCCTTTAATGTCATCTGAGTTTTCTATGTACTACGTTCTCTCTCTAACATTCTGTATGTCAGAAAGTTTCTTTCATCTTTTAGCGAGCCTCTTACAGCGTACAGCTTTCCTAATTGAACTAGTGGCTTTTTCAGCGTGTTTGAGCATGGCAATGCCGATTAAGTGAGTCCACTTCTACCGGAATGTTTGTTATTTGTATTTACTTATACAGCTATTGAGTCATCATTATATTTCTTTTTATAGGAAGTGGTCATTTTTAAGACATTTATTACCTATTTTTTATCTGTCGAATTCTGATGAATGCATTATATAGTAATGACATACCTATAAAATGTATAGGACAATTTTTCTTCCCATTTTCTAATAAAATTTCTGATAGCCTATAATTTTTACAAAAAACATTGAAAATTTTCCCTTACAATTTATGATATCCCTAATACATTGCTGAGGCTACAGAAATAGATTTTAATTAAGTGCTCCGAAAACATAATTGAGACATCTCATGTTAAGTGGGACGAATGAACAGTTATTATAACAGGTACAATTGCGGCTGAACACAAAACATTTTAAAAAAGTAAAAAAAATTTTTTTTTAATGTTAAAAAATTATGTTTATAATTGTTTCCTCATGTATTATCTACCAGCATCAAGATTATTCTCATCTTGTTATTGTTTCCCATCATTCATTATATTCATGCATCATCAACATTGTGTTTAAAAAAATCACCCACAAACTCATATTCCTAAATTCGCTAAAGATGGTTGCCTCCTGAACTTCTTTAACTTAACATTTATGGAAGATATAAATCTTGCAGTTACGAGGCTGTTTGATAGCTTCGTACCGCTTTGACTCGTTATTAAGATTGCAATTGTCTCAGAGAGAAGGCGAGGGGGGCACAGAATCGCGAACTTGAAAAATTATGTTAATATTTTTTCCCAGAATGTTCAAAGTACGTATACAATTTTGAAATCAATTATATATAGTCATTAATATGAATTAATGATTTTATAGTCTGTGAGTGAACTACATTAAATATTTACGAAAATATTACTTGGCATATCTACCGCCAGGCATATAATATTTTCCCGTTTATCACATAATTTTATATAATTTTAACTCTCCACACAGACCCCCTAAATACTCAACTACCCCACCCAAATGAACTTTCCTTCGTCCCACTCACTTCACCCTATCCGACCTTTAAACCTTCACCCTATCCCAACGCCTCCACACCTTCTTCCTGGTAATGATTATTGTTATGCAAGAACTGACAATGTGCAAATTGTACGTTGTCGTTAAAATATGCTTAAAATATGTCAGATTTGAAACATGTAATCACAAAAGTTACCTATAAAGGTTAAAATTTTAACATCAGAATATAAGAATAAAGTTTTTTTGAAGTAAGACAAATATAAAGCAGAAAAATATTTAATAAATTACTTAAAATTGGTGCAGAGTCGGTCCATGCATAGCAAAGTATACATTGTAATGTACTGTAATTTGTTTGAACTACATATTTTATTTATGGTTTACAGACTCGTGGACAGCGTGACAGCCCGGCCTCCTTAGCGTAGTCGGTAGCATGCTGGTCTACGGTGCGAGAGGTCCTGGGTTCGAAACCCAGCAAGTTAATTGATGTTTGTGTCTTTTTATTATGTTCAGATAGTGTATCAGTCCCTTACTAATCCTTACCGCATATCCGGTGGTCACAAATAAATCCTTTAAAACAAAATTAATAAATACAGTGATGCAGCCAAAGATCTTTTATTCGGAGTAATATACAAGGATAGGAATTGGATAAGGTATTGTCGGCAATGGCGCTTTATTACGGTACCATCCCCGCATTGACCTGGAATGATTTAAGGAAACAACGGAAAATAGAAATCAGCCCAGCCGGAGACAGGATATTTACGTATTTACCACGTGTCCTCGCAAAAGCGACTTATTATGTATATTGTAATTAGCGGGGGTGACTTTGGACTCGCGAGATAACTTACGGAAATTAAGAAAAAATTTTTCGCATATATGATAGCTCTGTTTAAATTAATGTACTTGAAATCAATTCCTAAAAATCAATATCCTCATTAAATTTAATTATTATTTGCTTACAGTTGGCAATTATAGCAAACATAGAGCAAAAGAGTGTCTCAAAGTCACCCAAAGTGTCCATAGTCATAAAGTCACCCTCGTTTGCTGTATGCATAAACAAATATACATAAGTATGTTTGTTAGAGTGTTTTTGTGTACAAATAATTATATAACTCACCCATATTATGGCGATATCATGATAAAACAGTGGGTAACCCATGTATTCTTCATGCAAGACATATCTGATGGCGTGATGTATAGTCCCACCAACATTAATATGGTCTGTTCCAACCTTTATTACTATTGGTCTAATATTGTCTCTGAAACAAAATGCTCTGTAATAACCAATGCACTGTATTTTTACTTTGATAAACAACGCATTTTTCTTATAAATGAAGTTACTGGCGCTACAATTTATCTGCCTGGAGTTTGTCTCCTCGGCAACCAACTGTAGTATTACATTATATTAACAGTTTTATCTCAAGACATAACCTCTGTTCGCATTCTGATGTTTTTAGTTTACTTAAGATGCACACATACTTTATATAGGTCATTCGGAATAATGTGAGCACTGAAGATTTAACCTTGGGAAAAAATCACTAGCCGTTACTGCATATAAGTCAACATTAACAATAGTAACGTCATTGTTTGTATGGTTGGTAGCGAATAATTGCATGTAGTTTTTTTTTCTTATTTGAATACAGCATTAGTGAAACAACATCAAATTCAAACTACTGCTCTGTATTTTATATACTTTACAATATTCATTTAAGTTCTTACTGACATACCTACTGACTGTATAATTTTATTTAATTAGCGCCAGCACAAAGCGACGCAACCGAGTCGATTATCGTTGACACACGCCGGTAACTCTTCGCGCCACAGAGGTAGTTTAATATTTCACCGACAGATGGCATCAGAGTTAGGTTTTCGCCGCTTCGCTTGGATTTTGGAAGCGAATTGCATCATTCAGTTTGTCGGTTGTGTAAAGAATATGGGTTTCTGGTAATCACATTCAAAAATATTAGAAGTGACTGTTTATGAATATCATTGCTAAATTATGCGAAGTCAATAGTAATGTAATTTGTTTTGTTTTATTATCGCCAGGCTGAGTATCCGGAAATAGAAACAGCATTTTTTCCCTGTTTCACACATTAAGAAAATACATTATTTATTGTTTCTCTTTACGTGCGTCGTCGTCGTTCATTGCAGTTTGCTGAACGGAACTTGAATTCTTGAGTTGCGTGTGTCGAGTGAGTTTTTAGAGGTGGTTTTAATTTAAAAGTTCGAATATACTGTGCATGCGTTTACGATAATCGTAACGGTAATAGCGCCGTTAGAGTAGACGCAGAGAAACCGATGTTATAAGACGTTTACTCGCATGTATTTATAACTAAAATTACTACTGAGTATAGCATATATTCAACACTCCTGCATTTAATGAGTTCATATTGTAGCTAAAATTTATCGGCGCAGTATAACATAAACGTAAATATTGTACAAGCCTATGTAAAAGACAGCACGTGGCAATGTTGATGTTTACATGCAGTGGAATGATATAAACTGGTAGAAAATATAAATTAATCAGGGCTTTTTGAATGCTCACTTATTCCGAATCACACACACACACACACACATATATATATATATTGCCTGTATGTGTGTGTGAGTAGATAGACAGATATTCAAAATTGTATAGATGTATATCTTTAGAGGGCGGTAAGAAGAGCATAAGTTGAATTATTACCCATTGAGACTTGTGCTTTCTTACAGCTGTTAGCAGGCGTTCAATAGGGCACAACTCCCATTATAATAACCAGTTTCTTTATCCTTCGCACCACCTTCACTAACCGGAAGAATTACGTAAGTGCCATTATATTTTACATGACTTACGCCCTTCTTACCGCCCGCCAAAGAATATATTAGGCATAGCTGAGAAAGAAGTAAAACTGGCGGCGAATGCACAGACCAACATAATAACATGTTAAGGGTGTTCACGTGGCAAAAATTAAAAAAATTTTTTTTTGCCTGACATAATGTTAGTTTCATAGACGTCACTTGCGACTACATTTCCACTTGTAGAAATTTTTTAGCTCACATAGTTTCCCCATAGCGGCATGTCAAAGTCAAAATTTGCAAGTTACAGGAACATAGGTTTAACGAACACCAAGTGACTTGCTCGAATGAAATAATTTACACTGAAATTAAATGTAATGGGCACTATGCTAAATGATTTAAAAACACACAGCAAAGACATTTTGTCTTTTTTAAAAATTGCCATAAATAAGGTAAATTTTCGTCATTTTCGGATTTTTTTTAAACAGTAAAAAATAATTACATTCTGCTTGTTTTCTGATAGTGTTTTAATCAGATAGAAACGTCAGATGTAAATGTGTTTCGCTGTTACAGTCGAACGTATATAAATAAACACATGTACGCCCAACTAGGGCTGTAATGTACTGTTTTTTCACTTATCTATCGTATATCGTGATACATACACTGCATGTTCTGTATAGTAATTATATCGACAATATGTGCAACATTAATGATATCAATTACATCTAAACTTCGTATAATGTCTGTTAACCCCATAGCAATGATTTGGACCAGAATTAAAGGTTTCGTTGTTGCGAAGAATAGGTTGTACAAGTTTCCGGACGTTAAAGAATTTCTTGAAGAAATAATACACGCTGTGACTCTAGATGAATGGGATCAATGTGTGTCTCATGTCGTCGAAAAGGTTGGAAGTAAAATGTGAGCACTGAATAACATAATGTAGGAGAAGGAGGAGGTTTATATAAATGAACCTTAATAACGACAGTTCTGCGTCATCTGAATGAACTGTTAACTACATATACGTTTATTACATTTTTCTACTGCGATGTACAATATGAAGATTTAATTTTAGTTCCCTGTATACATTTATAGTTAAATAATCGTTGTGTTACTTTATTCTGTTTTGTTTAACGTTTCACATGTTATTGTAAACGTTCATGATTAGTTACAATGTGTGCACATTGTTACGACATTGTCGTCTATCTAAGAAATAAGATTTTATATCCGGATTTCTGCCGTGTGTATCGTGCTGGACAATATCGCTGTTCAAAGATATTTCTCTGGCTTCTTCATAACTATCTCATTCACACTCACAGGTTTCCTCGACTTTATGTGTTCACACTCGCCTTAATAACACCAATTCGTGCATGGTATTTTACGCTCAATACCTGTCTGCCGCTGCACGTGGCAAGCATTCCGGACACCCCTGATTACAAGTTGAAATCACGTGAACACTGCGTGTTTTCATTGACAGACCGTACCTTCGATCTCGTGCATGTGCTTCGCGCGCTCTCACTGGATTGCGAATTGACATGGCAGTAAGGCGGTTTTACAACACCCTCTCCTTTCCCAGCCACAGTGAAAAGAAGGCCAACTGGATGACAATATAGGGCACTGTAACGAGCCACACGGGGGCCCTCTCATTATAGTCTCGTAGAAGACAAGATGTGCCGCCAACAGCCCGCCGTGCCAGGGATAAGGTCGCTGTTCGAGTCCCTAGACGTGCCGCTCGTCGCTAGTCCACTACAACCACACAGCCTTCGTCATTATGAACAAGGTGGGAACGTAAGCTCCGATTGGTCTATACATAATACACTCTAGTTCAACTTAGTTAACTCCGTTAATACCGCTCCCATAAGAACTCATAACCATGTAGCCTTCATATTTAACTTTATATAAACTTATACTGCCGTTCTTATTCACTTATTCATTCATCCCTATAACTCTCCTCTGTACCGAAGCCCCTAGTGTAGGACATATTTAAAGGTTCACAACAGTATGCCAATGTAACTATCTTGTCAATCTTAACCGCCGGCGGCAATCCCCATTCAGAACTTCCAACTTCTAAAGAAAAGATTACCCTACACGCCATATCTCCAGTGCTGACTACATTAGAATTTCTACACCATCACGACACTATTACAAAGAATTTAAACGCACATTTCAGATAACCTCATATTTCTCCGATCACATTTTACACATTATACCGATAGTACCCGGTACTTCAGAAGACATATAATGTTTCCGCAACAGTGGTAGTCTGTTCCACAACTCCTACGGCCTTGCCTCTCATTATCAATTTCAACTATCAGAACCACGTCCGAAATCACCAGACAGTCGACCTTCGCAGCGGAGACATCTAGCAAACAGAAGACATAATAACTTCTGCATTATTAACAACACTTCACTCCATTACACGGCTCTAGAACGAATCAGTATTTCATTAGTTACCGCTCACGCCCGCAACGAATGTTAGACTGGCCTTCCGTCACTGCAAATAGTTAGTTGACACGTTTAAAAAAAGCGACATTGTCATAGTTATTTGCACATCCCAGAAACCCTATCCTGAGTTCCATTGGACTATAGAAAAAATACTTATTGCCGGCACCACTTTCAAGGGGAATTATATTTTGCTTTTCCATAGTAATAATAATAATAGTACAAAACTGCGCGTTAGTCCTATAGGAAATGTTTTTTCATCATTCATTACTATCATGAATTTCACGATACAATAAATTGTAACTTAACTTCCCTTCAATTGTGATAGCCATCAATTATCATTAATGCATTTCTATTCCTTTGAACCGATCTTGTCGGTTCGCCACACAATTTGACGGTGCACGAGGCAGTTCAGACATTGTGAATTATCAGAAACTACGTTTTGATATGATTTAAATCTGTGTTTGTAATATCCGCAGTTATGTTTTGAACACGTTCACGTAAACGGCCACTCTTACTTACCTTATATTACACTTGTCTGGAACGTTTTCCACGCAGTTGAACTTTGTAAACATTACGCATCTTAGCTATAGCCTTGTTGTGAACTAAGCAGACGCGGATGCAGACGGTGCAGCTAGCTTCGCGCTGCACTTGCGCTCTCAAGTGACTGTTGCCGCACATCAAGGAAATATTACCAAGGATTGTAGTTACTATTTTTCCAGTTTAATTGTGATTTTAAGGAGTTCAAAATGTAATTGAAATTGTACATAGTGAGCTGTATAACTATTGTACTTTACAATCCTTTTGAAATTTCCGGTTTTAATTTAATTGTGTTTCTTGACAGAATTTGTTCTTCGCCATGTTGTTCACAGTGTATTTCGGTTCACATTCATGCTCGCTCCTTGTGTTTATACCCGTGATTTGTTCGTATGTGTGTTCAGTCGGCGTCCAGCATTATGTAAGTGGTTGTCTTGTGTTTCGTCATTGTAAATATTGAGCGCGTAATTATGCTGCAGGGCTTATAAATTATTAATTTG
Source organism: Medauroidea extradentata (assembly GCA_003012365.1). Taxonomy (NCBI): domain Eukaryota; kingdom Metazoa; phylum Arthropoda; class Insecta; order Phasmatodea; family Phasmatidae; genus Medauroidea; species Medauroidea extradentata. Next base: position 7,374 of record PNEQ01025208.1, on the reverse strand, counting down.
GGCGCCAGGTTTAGTTTACTATTCCGTTTTTCTTGATTTAAAGTTCTGTAGCATGGTGGCCCACGTCCTAGTATCTTGTCTGTGTTTTTTGCAGTTGATATTATTCTTGATTTTTAAAGTAAAGTTAACCTTCGCGTACTGGTTCTTACAGTTTTGACTTAGTAACTTCAATATAATTTCAGTAAAAAGAGAGAGAGTGAGAGTGGGGAAGGCATTAAATTTTTTACGGTTTACTTTCGTTTAGTGACACATTAAGGCTGCCGCCTGCCTGCCTTGTAACCAGCGTTGCAGCGTGTTAGCAGAACGCTTTTATCTAAGAAACTACTAAACGTATTTCTAATGTGTGCATTTACGAAAATAACAAACACTTCGAACTACCTCGGAATAGTAGTTTTAAAACATCACGTTAATTAGAAAGACCATTTCAGAGCACCTCAAAATGACTGAAAACCGCTTTTTCAATCTATTACATCTAAACAACTACTAAAGGGATTTGTATGAAACTACAATAGAGAGGTGTATTAGACTTTACTAAATATTTTCCACCAATAAAAAGATAGTGCCACCACTGAAAGTGTCAGTCTGGCGAATGTCCTACGATACCACTGCACGCGGTTTCAGTGTCTTGCGGTAGAGGTGATATCGCACCAGATGAGCCGGTCAACATCGCCCTTGGAGTCGTGCCTCACTCACACTAACACACGGCCACCAGGCGGGCGCCTTAATATATACCTGCTAGCTTGTTTATTCGAAGATTAGTTACAGTTTTGGCACACGAAGTAAATTAATGAAATTAACGATATTATTAAAGCTGAGTTAAATTAACGACTGTAATGTAAACGAATTTTTATCATGCGGTTTAATGCGCCCGCTTTATCGTGATTTTTAAATGGGTGTTAGGTATTGTGTGCGTACTGCTGAGGCATGGGCCTCCGTAGGTTATGCTGCAGTTTGTGTGTATTTTGGGGCGAGTGTCCCCCTGAAGTTTGCTTTCTGTAAGCGTAGGAGTTTATTCAGATTTCTGGTTGCATATCGTGTGTAGGCTACTTACGTGTTGGACTTAGTTAGCATTGTTCTTATTGAAATTAGTTTCCTGTAAGAATAGGACAAATTTGTGTATAAATTTGTATTGTCTGTTCTGCGCCCTATTCAGTGATCTCGCCTAAGGCATTTTTGATGCGACTTACTGTTCAGATAAACTTATTAATTTCCTTATAACTTTAAAATATAAATGGCAAGATATCTGTTGAGTGTTGTTAACTTCGTAATTTGTATTTCCCTTTCAAATGTTTCAAGTTATGTTGGCAATTTATTGAGTCTTTATAATGTTTAACGTTACATAATTGCTTTTGTTATGTTGGTTTGATTTTGAATAAATCCCTGTGGGGATTGAACCTGGAATTCTATACTCTTTTATTTGATCTTTGAAAGAACTGTGCAATGGGAGTTCATGACTAGATTCAGTTTCTTGGACGTACTCCATTGCAAAATTGAACGACTGTCAAAGAAAAACTAAACAAATAAAAGAAACCATAAAATAAGCAGAGTATGCTTAGTCAGCAAGATACATACACAACATGAAATTCCAAGATAGAATCGGATCAAATTAAAACAAACAGATAAGAAATGAAATTAATAACAAAATAAAATAAAAACCAAATATTATGCGACACAACGATGAGACGAAACAACAAACACAGTAGATATCAGACACGAACAGAAAAATAACAAAAGAACACAACAAGTAGACGAGACAAAACGCAACAGATTTCAGACATATACAGACAAGACAAACGACACAATGAAGAGATAAGTAGTTTTCCAGACAGACAGTGTTACGACGTTTCGGGAACAGGTTCCAGTTCCCGAAACGTCGTAACACTGTCTGTTTTTGAGGTTATTAATTTCTGAATTATTTTGGTTTGAGTGATCGACTTTTCGTTTGTTTAGTTTTCTCGCAAATTAACAGGGATTCTAAACCCACCATTTCCTTCCTTGTGAAATTGTCACCGTCATCGATAGTGAAGTTTCAGCCCCTTAATATAAGAGGTAGTGACGGTATAGCTTTAAGAATTTATTGAGCAGTTATAAAGATATATTAGTTACCCGTACTCTGTTGTAATATTACATTACATGATACTATACTTCTACAAGCGTGATTGCAGGCAAGTGCACATTCAAGTATTCTGCCAATTAGCGTCTTAAATACTTTAACAAAAAAAAATTTAACACTATCCGAAGATTGTCCATAGCCTATGACCACAATATAGTACACATTAACTATATCATCATAAAAATAAGTGAGCAACGGTATTGGACAATGTTCAGTACAGTGAGTTTTACATATCTCTGTTGTAATGACGATGAAACAGTGTGGACATTTTAAGTAAATGAGGTGTATATATTCATGGTCTCTCCATCTGCAGAGAATACTTATTATAAATTATATTATTTTACGTAGTAAAATAAGTGTCTTACTCCTTGTAAAAAATATGCAAAACTTGTAAATGAAGAACTTAATATTTCATAAGGATACGTAAAGTTACTTATTCTAAAAACAATTAGATTGCATTCATAGTAGCACAAATCCCAAAATTCTAGAATTAACTATGTGTAATTAGAGACAATATTTTCAAATTTTCAACTGAATACCTTGCTTTATAACAATTTTATATTATTGTAGGTCTCATTCAATTAAGAATGACTCCTGTTGGCTACTTCTAAACTTGTCAAAGTTTCTACGTATAACTATTATGAATGTAGCACAATTGTGAATGTAGGTCAAATCACTAGTTATGTAAAATACTAAAATATAAAGTTGTTTACAATATTGGACGTACGTAAACAACTTCATACACTTCCATTGCATAAAACATTCAGGGACATAACTAAAATATAGTTTTTTACATCATACAAAAATTTAGGTAAAATTAATTTTACCACAATTATATTAATTTTCAGGTAATTTATGTACCAACAATGAAAAACTTTCCATCCAACTACCCGATTCCAACCTCATCTATTAACCGCTACCGTCATGGGACGTTTTCAACCCGATATCATTACGGGGACTCTGGTTTTCACCATGGCTAGCACGCACCAAGTCGTCACCATAGGTAATCTTTGATTCTACATTATACTACAGCCATCTGCAATTCGTAATGTTCTGGATACCAAACAAAGTCGAACGTCATCAGTTATCCAGTAATTCTTCCTGCGGACATAAATTAGATCTTCACTTCGCATTTATTCCTAGAAGAAACTACTCATCACACTTGATACGACCTGTCCAACTTTTCGTTCGACAAGAAGGGTGGACTTCTGTACACAAAATCGACTGCTTCTACTATTTTCTTCTGCCTTCCACCCAACAATCACGACGAGAAACGGACTTCTCGTCCACAAAAATTTTAGGGGTGATTTCACGGTTTCACAATCCCGCAAAACCGGCGACATCGGCGGAGGATTGCGACCAGCGTTTTTTTAAACAAACAATTACTTCAAACTTCAGGACGATTGCCGCAACTGATTGTACGCCAACAATATGATGATTTGTGAAGTTAAGTGAGCCTTAACTCCTTTGCAAATTCGTCTTGAGCCAGCAGGGATGGTTCCACCCTGGGAATAGAAAGGACCAATCAGAAGAGAGGATTTCGATGAACTGGTGGTGGCGTAAAGAATGGTAAGAAGAACATGTCTTAGGCCAGGGAGAGATGCTCTCCAACTACAAGGACGACTGGACCTCTCGTCCTGGGGGTCGAACCTGGAACTGCGGACACGGCGCGAGGCTGACGTTGAAGACTCCTTCTACTACCTTCGATTGGCAGCCATCATGGTGTGTGTTGTTGGAAAGGGCTGAAAGCGATTCTTACCCTAGCTCCTATCTATATTTTCTCTACTGCTTTCCTTAATAATCTTGTAACTGTTGTGTTTATAGAGCTTCACTTAATAAACTTATAGTACCTACTCCCTTTCTCTTGTTGTATACTTTCCTCCCTTGCTACCAAGCTTTCTGCTAGGTGAGCAAGAGGGAGAATATAACAATATGCTCTCCTGGTACTCGCATGGATTTTGCGCAAAATCTATCACTCCTAGTGCGTTGTAATAAATGGACCATTTTTGTTACGAACCGCACATGACTATAAAATAATCTTCAAATGTTCTAATATCCTGACGGTACGAATGTTGTATCCAGTTGAAGGGTGGCAACCCCTGTCAATTTAGTAACGTTTGAAGGCATCAACCAGCATTTCACGTGGTTTTAAAGATACTAACAAAAAAATCGATATTTAGTGTACAATCTATTTAGATATTTCAGATTCCGAAATTTTAATAATATACGGTTTTCAAACTCGATATTCAAAGGCTCATTACTCTCTAAATATTAAACCTAGCTACTAAGTGACCCATATATTTTATAATTTATTTTTCATTAAGAATCACCACACAGATTTTGTACCTGTAGTTCAGAAACATGTGTGTGTGTTCATATATATATATGTATATGTATATATATATATATATATATATATATATATATATATATATATATATATATATATATATATATATATATATATATATATATACATATATATACTGTTCTTACTTTTTTATAATTTCTGCAATTTCATGAACTAGTGGTAATAATATAGATTAAATTTCGGGGTCTGGATCGAATGTATCAGTCAAAGATTCAGTAACTTTGCCCTTGCAATGATTACTGTTACCTCACGCTTAATTTTTCTGCATTCACCATAGCGGTACCATAGAATTTTAATTTGTCACAATATACCCTGCTAAGAAGATTCTGAACGAACTGGAACATTTGAAATCTAAGCCAGGAAAACTTTTTAAAAAGATAAAGTTTATATTGTATTAATTAACGTGGTAAAACCTATTCTAACGTATTATTAAGGAAAACTTCTTACGTGGGTACATGTTGGAATGATTTAACTGTATTTGCAAAGACGAGAGAAATATTTCACTTATTACAATAATAACAGATTAGTATGAGGTTAGTAAAAGTATGAAAGTATTCAATTATAAATAATAAAATTCCTCAGACTTACATGAAACAGTGCGCTGCGGTGAGTACATAATTTCTTCCAATTATTACGGCCCCACAAAACTGAGTTGAGCCGTACAGAAAGATAGCCTGAAAAATTGTTGCAAAATAATTTTTTTTTCAGAGAAACTCTAACCATACACAGTATATATTCACTGTCAAACTGAAATAACGAAAATAGCACTATATATAAATAAATAAACAAATATACATATACATACATATCCGAATGTAATTTGGACACAATTATATTCTTCGAAGATCAAATCGATGGTATAGTGCCATGATGTAAACAAATTATGTTAAATCGAAGTAATACTATTGTTAACTAGGGGCGAAAAAACATGTTATCTTAAAATCTGCATCGCAAAAGTATTCCTTTCTTAAATTTAATTACTGTAGCAAAGAATATCTTCATACCTGGATGCCGCAGAAACTAAACCATTATTATGGATTTGTTTAAATTTACATTAAATTAAATGACTTTTGTAATAAAACGTACTTGAGATGTAAATATTGTAAAGTTTTAAATAAACTGATTTTGCTCAATATTGTATACCACTAAAACTACAAATCTAGGCACAATATGTAGAAAGGCAAAATATAACAGTAGAAATAGAGTTCTCCAATTGTAAAATATAAATATAAATATTTGTTTGCAAAACACACACACACACACACACACACACATATATATATATATATATATATATATATATATATATATATATATATATAGTTGCATGCTGTGTTTCCGAGGGCGGGCTGGATGGGGCCCGTGTCGAAACACCTTGAGGGCTGGCCCATGACTCAAAGCCCGGATGTCTCGTGGTGGGAATCCCGCCGAAACTACGTCATAGATACCTGTCCCAACTGCGCTTTAACCCTTCGAGGGCGGCCTACGTGGCTAAAACCATGTCAGAAACATGATGTAATGTGTATTTTAGACCCCTGAAATGCGGGGAAGACCCGACTGTCTGGCCTACTAGAAAAGCGCAGAATCGGCACATTTGAGAGAGTTCGCTATTGGTCGTGCTAGAGGAAGGTGCTATGGTTGTGGAGATAGACTGGTGAAGACATCTTGGTGACGTCAGAGTCTACTGTGAGGCGGCAGGCGTCTACCTTCGGAGCAGTGTGGACGAACCAAGAGGACTGCTGTGGCGGGCTGACGGGCGAAGAAGGAGGTACGTGACGAGAGTCGAACCGAAGACCTCAAGAGTGAAGACAGCGGTGTACTCGGGGTGCTGCGCAGCACACGACGATTCATCACTACGGCGGACTATTATGGTTGTACATTGTCACTACTTTAAAGATGTTGATTGTATATATGACTGAATTTTATTGTGATTTGTACTGTTTAATTAATTGATGGTATACATTTTTTGTGCTTTAATTGTGAAAGTGAGTTAACGTGTCTGTGACACAGTAGTAATTGTGTGCATAACTAATTGTGTTGTGAGAGTTATAGTTGATTACTGTTTTGTGTATTTCGTAGCTTTGTGAGCTATTAAATCCAGTACCTAATTTAATTCTTTTATTTCTAATTATAAGACCTCTATCCGAAAAGAACTCATGGGAATTGCCCACAAATAAAGTTTATGTCTCAAACTTGTAACTATATATATATATATATATATATATACACACTACAAAATTACTACATAACTCAAGGAAACCACACGCGTAAACGTCATCAAGAGTATGGACACTCGGTATAAACAAATTTAATTATTATTTAAATTTTGTATATATATATATATATATATATATATATACATATATATATATATTGTTACAAGTTTGAGAGCACAAACTTTATATGTGGGCAATTCCCATGAGTTCTTTGGGATAGAGGTCTTATAATTACAAATAAAAGAGTTAAATTAAGTACTGGATTTAATAGCTCACGAAGCTACGAAATACACAAAACAGTAATCGACTAGAACTCTCACATCACAATTAGTTATGCACACAATTACTCCTGTGTCACAGACACGTTAATTAACTTTGACAATTAAAGCACCATAAAAGTCTACCATCAATTAATTAAACACTATAAATTACAATAAAATTCAGTCATATATCCAATCAACAGTATTTCTAATATTTACAATGTACAACCTTATCAGTCCGAAGTGGTGGTGGCTCACCATGTGCTGCGCAGCACCCCGAGTGCACCGCTGTCTTCACTCTTGAGGTCTTCTGTTCGACTCCCGTCGCGCACCTCCTCTTCGCCTGTCAGCCCGCCGCAGCAGTCCTCTTGTATCGCCAACACTGCTCCGCAGGTAGCCGCCTGCCGCCTCACA